>MU108051.1:0-34730 GCA_012274485.2 Sinapis alba
CCAAGAATAAGGAAGACCATGAAAGGCATCTACGGGCTGTGCTGGGACGGTTGAGGGAACAACAACTCTATGCCAAATTAAGCAAGTGTAGTTTTTGGCAAAGGAGTGTTGGTTTCCTGGGACACATTGTGTCGGATCAGGGAGTCTCAGTTGACCCCGAGAAGATCAGGGCCATACAAGGATGGCCGCGGCCTAAGAATGCCACAGAGGTTAGGAGCTTCCTAGGCTTGGCCGGGTATTACCGGAAGTTTGTCAAAGGGTTTGCCAGTTTGGCTCAGCCCATGACACAACTGACCGGTAAGGATGTGAAGTTTGTATGGTCGGACGAGTGCGAGAAGTGCTTCTCTGCCTTAAAGGGGATGTTGACGAATGCTCCTATCTTGGTTTTGCCAGAGGCTGATCAACCGTATATGGTATACACTGATGCCTCCATCACTGGATTGGGATGTATATTGACTCAACATGGTAAGGTCATTGCCTATGCATCTAGGCAATTAAAGAAGCATGAGGGTAACTACCCGACCCACGACCTGGAAATGGCCGCAGTAGTGTTTTCCCTGAAGATATGGCGAGACTATCTGTATGGAGCCAAGGTGCAGATCTTAACCGACCACAAGAGTCTCAAGTACATATTCACTCAGCCTGAGTTGAATTAAGACAAAGAAGATGGATGGAGTTTGTGGCCGACTATGATCTTGAGATTGCCTACCATCCGGGTAAGGCAAATCTAGTGGCTGATGCCCTGAGTAGAAGAAGGGCTGAAGTATCAGCAGAGAAGAAGGCGGAGGTACTGGAAGGTATGGTCAGGTCATTACATTTGAACACTTTGGTAAGCGAGGACGAACCATTGGGTTTGGAGGCAGTGGACCAGGCCGATCTACCGACCAGGATTAGGCAAGCACAAGGCTTGGATGAGAACCTTCAGAACCTGGCTCTGAATGATAAGTCAGAATACCAAGTTGCACAGGATGGGACCATCTTGGTCCACGGTAGGATCAGTGTCCCAAACGTAAGGACACTTAAGGAGGAGATTATGGGCCAATCTCATAAATCTAAGTTCTCTGTGCACCCTGGCTTGAACAAGATGTACAAGGATATCAAAAGGTATTACCACTGGGTCCGAATGAAGACAGATGTGGCTGAATGGGTGGCTAAGTGCCCTACCTGCCAATTGGTCAAGGCCGAGCACCAAGTGCCCAGTGGGTTACTTCAGAACCTACCCATTCCAGAATGGAAGTGGGATCACATCACCATGGACTTTGTGTCTGGTTTTCCCACGACCAGGAACAGGAAGGATGCGGTCTGGGTGGTGGTGGATCGTCTAACTAAATCAGCACATTTCATACCAATCAAGAAGACTGATGGTGTGGAACCATTGGTGAGGATTTATATGGATGAAATAGTACGTTTGCATGGAGTACCGGCTAGTATTGTTTCAGACAGAGACCCTCGGTTTGCTTCTTATTTCTGGAAGGCTTTCCAAAAAGCCTTGGGAACAAGAGTGAACATGAGTACATCTTATCATCCACAAACAGATGGTCAATCTGAAAGGACCATCCAGACACTAGAGGACATGCTTAGGGCATGTGCCCTGGATTGGGGAGATTCTTGGGAGAGACATCTACCTCTGGTAGAGTTTGCCTACAACAATAGCTACCACACCAGCATAGGGATGTCACCCTATGAGGCCTTGTATGGGCGACCTTGCCGAACACCGTTATGCTGGACCCAAGTGGGGGAGCGCAGCATGATAGGACCTGAGATTGTGGAGGAGACCACCGAGAAGATTAAGTTCATAAGGGATAGGATGAAAGAGGCACAGGACCGCCAAAAGTCCTATGCGGATAAAAGAAGGAAGCATGTGGAGTTTGGGGTCGGCGACATGGTGTACTTAAAGATGATTACTTTTAAGGGTAGGAAGAGGGTATCTGTCCGGAGGAAGCTGGATCCAAGGTACTTAGGTCCATTCCGGATCATAGAAAGGGTTGGTGCCGTGGCCTACAAGCTGAACCTACCATCCGAAATGGATGCATTCCACAATGTGTTCCATGTCTCTCAGCTGAGGAAATGTCTCTCAGATCAAGACATAGTGGTTCCAGAGCTTCCATCTGACTTAGGCACGAACCTCACCTTAGAGATAAGGCCGGTTCGAATTGTGGATAGGATGGAGAAAGCCATGAGGAGAAAGACCATACAGATGGTCAAAGTTGTTTGGGATTGCAATGGACAAGAACAAGTGATAGGATTAGTCCCTGGTCCTTCAAGGCAGTACAGATGGCTGATCGTATCAGCCTATCAGTATGTATGGGTCATTTTTCATGTACGGATAGGATTAGTCCGTTAAGTCCATGGTCCAATGAATTAAATCATTCCATTCAGTACGGTTAAGGCTGATCATATCAGCTTATCAATACGTATGGGTCAATTTTTCATGGCCTAATGGACTAGTATGGACAGTCCTTGGTCCTTTCGGGAAGTACGGATGGCTGATCGTATCAGCCTATCAGTACGTATGGGTCATTTTTCATGTACTTATGGGACCAGTCTGGACTGTCCATGGACTGTTGAGTTAAATCCTTCCATTCAGTACGGATAACGATGATCATATCAACATATCAGTACGTATGGGTCGATTTTTCATACCCTGATGGACCAGTGTGGACAGTGCCTCATCCTTCAAGGCAGTACAGATGGCTGATTGTATATGCGTATCAGTATGTATGGGTCATTTTTCATGTACGGATGAGATTAGTCCGTACAGTCCATTGTCCAATGAGTTAAATCCTTCCATTCAGTACGGTTAAGGCTGATCATATCAGCCTATCAGTACGTATGGGTTGATTTTTCATGGCTGACGGACCAGTCTGGACAGTTCTTGGTCATTTCAGGCAGTACGGATGGCTGATCGTATCAGCCTAACAGTACGTTAGAGTCATTTTTCATGTACTGATGGGACTAGTCTGGACAGCCCATGGTTCATTGAGTAAAATCCTTCAATTCGTCACGGATAAGGCTGATCATATCAGCCTATCAGTACATATGGGTCTATTTTTCATGGCCTGATGGTTCAGTCTGGATAGTCCTTGGTCCTTCTAGGCAGTACAAATGGCTGTACATATCGGTCTATCAGTATATATGGGTCATTTTCTTGTACGGATGGGATTAGTCCGGATAGTCCATGGTCCAATGGGTTAAATCCTTCCATTCAGTACGGTTAAGGCTGATCAAATTAGCCTACCAGTATATATGGGTCGATTATTTATGGTCTTATGGACCAGTCTGGATAAATCCTTCCATTTAGTACGGATAAGGCTGATCATATCAGCCTATAAGTATGTGTGCATCGATTATTCAAGGCCTTATGCGCCAGTCAGGAAAGTTCTTGGTCCTTACAGGCAGTACGGAAGACTGATCGTATCAGCCTATCAATACGTATGGATCATTTTTCATGTACGGATGCGACCAGTCAGGGCAGTCCATGGTCTGTTGAGTTAAATCATTCCATTCAGTACGGTTAAGACGGATAATATCAGCATATCAGTATGTATGGGTTGATTTTTCAAAGCCTGATGGACCAATCTGGACAGTTCTTGGTCCTTCCAGGCAGTATGGATGGCTGATCGTATCAGCCTATCAGTACGTATGGGTAATTTTTCATGTTTTGATGGGACCAGTCCGGACAGTCCATGGTCCATTAAGTTAAATCCTTCCATTCAGTACGGATAAGGCTAATCATATCAGCATATCAATACGTATGGATTGATTTTTCATGGTTTTATGGACGAGTCTGGACAGTCCTTTGTCTTTCAAGGCAGTACGGATGGCTGATCGTATCAGCCTATCAGTACGTATGGGTAATTTTTCATTTACTAATGCGACTAGTCCGGACAGTCGATGGTCCGTTGAGTTAAATCCTTTCATTTAGTAAGGATAAGGCTGATCATATAAGCCTATAAGTACGTGTGCGTCAATTTTTCATTGCCTGATAGACCAGTCTGGACAGTCCTTGGTCCTTCCAGGCAGTATGGAAGGCTGATCATGTAAGACCCGATCCTGGTCCAAAGGACCCAACTAGGACCCAAAGTCTTACTTCCTACTTATGTAATTTTTGGTTCACTTTTAAGGTCCAATATTTCCAAGTCATTTTCAATCATATGAGGTTCAAGCAATTCGACTTCCTAAGTCTATTCAAATAAGAGAAACTGTATCTTTATTAATATAAAACTTGTGATCCCATACATAGATTCAGTTGCACAATAGGCTACCATAAGTTCATAAGTTCTTACTAACTACACTATCCCACAACCCACACATCCATCCACGGCTCAGGTCTTCATGGTTCCTTGGCCTTGCCACGGTCCTGGTCTGATCCTGAAAGCAACATCATCACAAGACATATGTATAAGTACAATCCGATAACCTAACATACCAAATCTACATTGCATGGTTCGGTTCTCTTATTCTATACACTATATCCTATCCATTCAGTTCACAAGGCACACGGCCACACCCAGGACATTCCCCAGGACGTCCTGGACCATTATCCAACACGCGGCCTGACTGGTTCCATGTGGACCATTCCTTTGTCCACACCAAACCGCAATCGACCATGGCTGGTTCCTAAATCTGACCTATCCAAATCAATTCCCAAAAACTAAATAAAATTCATGAAAATTCCCTAAATATCCTAACTAAGAATAATCCATAATCAGAATCCAAAGATCTGGCCTCGATCCTATTGATCTCAGCCACAACCGGCCCAATTGGCCATAACTGACCATCCATGATTTAATTAGGTAAAACCTAATAAAACCCATGATAATCCATGATAAATCCCCATTAAGAGGAATCCATGGTCGGAATTCAATGAATCCCACCAGAGCATACAGAACCCGACCAAGACCAGTCCAGCCTAAGGCCAAGGGCTATGTTCCTGGACCGGCCAAAGCCTTGGTCCAATCACCCTAGGATGAACACGCCATCCTTATAAAGAATATACAAGAAGGAGAGGAAATCAAATAAGTAAATGGGAAGAAATGGGTCTGGAACCACCAAACCATCCACTGCCACACAACATCATGCCGCGGCCATGGCAGGATGGATTGGCCCATCCCACTCACCTTGGGCGTGCGCTCTGGAGTGCTCAAGCCCTTCTCTAAATCCTTCTCTTTGCCTCTTGTTCCCATACTCAATCGATCTCCACATCACACAAGCCAACTCCTGATCGGAATCCACCACCAATACCCACACGGCCAAGCCTTGATCGATCTCTCTCTTTCTCTCTTTGTTTCTCTCTGTCTCGATTTGGGCAGAGTTTTCCTTTGGGGAAATTGTGGCAATTCTGGACCCCTAGGGTCTGTATTTAAAGGCCAGAACCGACCCCCAACTGCCTGGGCGAACAGGCATGACTTGTTGGCCGAATGGGTGCAACTTGCACCATTCGTACCCCTTCGCCCCAACGGCCTCCAACCGCCCCATCTCTCCCTTATCCTCTTCGATTGCAAGCTCCAGAGTCATGTCCACTGCTCAGCCAACTCGTCCAAGACCCCAACTGGTCGGACCTCCCTTGGCCACCCAGGCCGGTACCATAACCGCCCCTGACCCGAGCCCATGACCAAGACCCAAACCCTTCACCCAGCTGAGGTGAGCTGGTTGCTAGCTGCCCCATCTAAGTGAGCTAGTGGTCCAGCTACCGGAGCTGACTTAGTCTAGAGGTCCAGCTGCTGTAGCTGACCTGGTCGAGTGTGAGCTGCAGCGAACTGACCCGAGCTTAATCTAGCTGGCTGAACTAGATCCATACCTTGTCCATCTGCCTTAGAACTCTTCCAACCTTTCCTCCCTGGCGTTCCTTCGATTCTGGTTAAGTCTCAGCCTACTGAGGCCCTTAACCATCCGTTTCAACCATGATACGCTTGTCCTTAGGCCATGTGACCTGACTGGTGCGTCTCCTCGTACCATGGCTGTGCCCGAAGGCCTTCTCCAGATCCAGGGACATGACAGATCGTATCAGCCTAGCAGTATGTATGGGTCATTTTTCATGTACTGATGCGACTAGTCCGGACAGTCCATGGTCCATTGAGTTAAATCCTTCAATTCAGTATGGTTAAGGCTGATCATATGAGAACATCAGTATGTATGGGTTGATTTTTCATGGCCTGATGGACTAGTCTAGACAGTCCTTGGTCCTTCCAAGCAGTACGTATGGCTGATCGTATCAGCCTATCAGAACATATGGGTCATTTTACATGTATTGATGGGACTAGTCCGGACAGTCCATGGTCCGTTTAGTTAAATCATTCCATTCAGTACGGTTAAGACTGATCATATAAGCATATCAGTATGTATGGGTTGATTTTCCAGGGCCTGATGGACCAGTCTGGACAGTCCTTGGTCCTTCCAGGCAGTACGGATGGCTGATCGTATCAGCCTATAAGTACGTATGGGTCATTTTTCATGTACTGATGGGACAAGTCCTGACAGTCCATCGTCCATTAAGTTAAATCCTTCCATTCATTACGGATAAGGCTAATCATATCAGCATATCAGTACGTATAGATTGATTTTTCACGGCCTGATGGACTAGTCTTGAAATTCATTGGTCTATCCAAGCAGTACGGATTGCTGATCGTATCAACCAATCAGAACGTATGGGTCGTTTCTCATGTACTGATGGGACCAGTATGGACAGTCCATGGTCCGTTTAGTTAAATCCTTCCATTCAGTACGGATAAGGTTGATCATATCAGCCTATTAGTAAGTATGCGTCGATTTTTCATGTACTGATGCACTAGTCTGAACAATCCTTGGTCCATCCAGGCAGTACGGATTGCTGATCGTATCAGCTTATCAGAACGTATGGGTCATTTTTCATGTAATGATGCGACTAGTCCGGACAGTCCATGGTCCGTTGAGTTAAATCCTTTTATTCAGTACGGTTAAGGCTGATCATATCAGCATATCAGTATGTATGGGTTGATTTTTCATGGCCTGATGGACCAGTCTGGACAGTCCTTGGTCCATCCAGGCAGTACGGCTGGCTGATCGTATCAGCTTATAAGTACGTATGGGTCACTTTTCATGTACTGATGGGACCAGTCTCGACAGTCCATGGACCGTTGAGTTAAATCCTTCCATTCAGTGCGGATAAGGCTGATCATATCAGCCTATCAGTACATGTGGGTCGATTTTTCATCGCCTGATGGACCAGTCTGAACAGTCCATGGTCCTTCCAGGCAATATGGATGTCTGATCATATCAGCTTATCAGTACGTATGGGTCATTCTTCCTGTACTGATGGGACCAGTCTGGACAGTCCATGAACCGTTAAGTTACATCCTGCCATTCAGTACAGATAAGGCTGATCATATCAGCCTATCAGTACATGTGGGTCGATTTTTCATGGCTTGATGGACCAGTCTGTACCGTCCTTGGTCCTTCCATGCAGTATGGATGGCTGATTGTATTATCCTATCAGTACGTATGGGTCATTTTTCATGTACTGATGGGACCAGTCTAGACATTTCATGGTCCGTTGAGTTATATCCTTCCATTCAGTACGGATAAAGCTGATCATATCAGCTTATCTGTACCTATGGGTCGATTTTTCATGGCCAGATGGACCACTCTAGACAGTCCTTGGTCCATCCAGGCAGTTCGGATGGCTGATCGTATCAGCCTATCATTACGTATGGGTCATTTTTCATGGACTGATGGGACCAGTCCTGATAGTCCATCGTCCATTAAGTTAAATCCTTCCATTCATTACGGATAAGGCTAATCATATCAGCATATCAAAACGTATAGATTGATTTTTCATGGCCTGATGGACTAGTCTGGACAGTCATTGGTCTATCCAGGCAGTACGTATTGCTGATCGTATCAACCAATCAGAACGTATGGGTCGTTTTTCATGTACTGATAGGACCAGTATGGACAGTCCATGGTCCGTTGAGTTAAATCCTTACATTCAGTACGGATAATGTTGATATATCAGCCTATTAGTAAGTGTGCGTCGAATTTTCATGGACTGATGGACTAGTCTGAACAGTCCTTGGTCCATCCAGGCAGTACGGATTGCTGATCGTATCAGCTTATCAGAACGTATGGGTCATTTTTCATGTAATGATGCGACTAGTCCGGACAGTCCATGGTCCGTTGAGTTAAATCCTTTTATTCAGTAGGGTTAAGGCTGATCATATCAGCATATCAGTATGTATGGGTTTATTTTTCATGGCCTGATGGACCAGTCTGGACAGTCCTTGGTCCATCAAGGCAGTACAGATTACTGATCGTATCAGCCTATCAAAACGTATGGGTCATTTTTCACTTACTTATGGGACCAGTCTGGACAGTCAATATTTCGTTGAGTTAAGTCCTTCCATTCAGTGCGGATAAGGCTGATCATATCAGCCTATCAATACGTGTGGGTTGATTTTTCATTGCCGGATGGCCCAGTCTAGACAGTCCTTGGTTCTTCCAGGCAGTACGGCTGGCTGATCGTATCAGCTTATAAGTACGTATGGGTCATTTTTCATGTACTGATGGGACCAGTCTGGACATTCCATGGTCCGTTGAGTTAAATCCTTCCATTCAGTGCGGATAAGGCTGATCATATCAGCCTATCAATACATGTGGGTCAAATTTTTCATGGCTTGATGGACCAGTCTGTACAGTCCTTGGTCCTTCCATGCAGTACGGATGGCGGATTGTATTATCCTATCAGTACGTATGGGTCATTTTTCATGTACTGATGGGACCAGTCTAGACATTTCATGGTCCGTTGAGTTATATCCTTCCATTCAGTATGGATAAAGCTGATCATATCAGCTTATATGTACCTATGGGTCGATTTTTCATGGCCAGATGGACCACTCTGGACAGTCCTTGGTCTATCCAGGCAGTTTGGATGGCTGAACGTATCCGCCTATCACTATGTATAGGTAATTTTTCATGTACTGATGGGACCACTCTACACAGTCCATGGTCCGTTATGTTAAATCCTTTTATTTAGTACGGATAAGGCTGATCATATAAGCCTATTAGTACATATGGGTCGATTTTTCATGGCCTGATGGACTAGTCTATACATTCCTTGGTCCTTCCAGGCAGTACGGATGGCTGGTCGTATTAGAATATCAGTACGTATGGGTTATTTTTCATGTACCGATGGGACCAGTTCGGACAGTCCATGGTCCGTTGAGTTAAATCCTTCCATTTAGTACAGATATGGCTGATCATATCAGCCTATTAGTATGTATGCATCAATTTTTCATGGCCTTATGAACCAGTCTTGACAGTCCTTGGTCCATCCGAGCAGTACGGATGGCTGATCGGATCAGCCTATCAGAACGTATGGGTCATTTTTCATGTACTGATGGGACCAGTCCGGACAGGCCATGGTCCGTTGAGTTATATCCTTCCATTAAGTACTTATAAGGCTGATCATATCAGCCTATCAGTACATATGGGTCGATTTTTCGGGACAGTCCTTGGTCTTTCGAGGCAGTACGGATGGCTGATCTTATCAGCCTATCAGTAGGTATGGGTCATTGTTCATGTACTGATGGCACCAGTCTGGACAGTCCTTGGTCCTTCCAGGCAGTACGTATGGCTGATCGTATCAGCCTATTAGAACGTATGGGTCATTTTACATGTATTTATGGAACTAGTCCGGACAGTCCATGGTCCGTTGAGTTATATCCTTCCATTCAGTATGGATAAGGCTGATCATATCAGCCTATAAGTATGTGTGCGTCGATTATTCATGGCCTGATGCACCAGTCTGGACAATCCTTGGTCCTTCCAGGCAGTACGGATGGCTGATCGTATCAGTCTATCAGTACGTATGGGTCATTTTTCATGTACTGATGGGACCAGTCCAGACAGTCCATGGTCCACTAAGTTAAATCCTTCCATTCAGTTGGTATGGATTGATTTTCCATGGTCTTATGGACAAGTCTGGTCAGTCCTTGGTCTTTCCAGGCAGTACAGATGGCTGATCGTATCAGCCTATCAGTACGTATGGGTCATTTTTCATGAACTAATGCGACTAGTCCGAAAAGTCCATAGTCCGTTGAGTTAAATCCTTCAAGTCAGTACGGTTAAGGCTGATCATATCAGCATATTAGTATGTATGGGTTGTTTTTTATGGCCTGATGGACTAGTCCTCACAGTCATTGGTCTATCTAGGCAGTACGGATTGCTGATCTTATCAGCCTATCAGAACGTATGGGTCATTTTTCATGTACTGATGGTACCAGTCAGGACAGTCCCTGGTTCGTTAAGTTAAATCCTACCATTCAGTAAGGATAAGGTTGATCATATCAGCCTATTAGTGCGTGTTCGTCATTTTTTCATGGCCTGATGGACTAGTCTTGACAGTTCTTGGTCCGTCCAGGCAGTACGGATTGCTGATCGTATCAGCTTATCAGAACGTATGGGTCATTTTTCATGTATTGATTTGACCTGTCTGGACAGGCCATGGTCCGTTGAGTTATATCCTTCTATTCAGTACTTATAAGGCTGATCATATCAGCCTATCGGTACGTATGGGTCGATTTTTCAGGAAAGTCCTTGGTCTTTCGAGGCAGTACGGATGGCTGATCTTATCAGCCTATCAGTAAGTATGGGTCATTTTTCATCTACTGATGGCACCAGTCTGGACAGTCCTTGGTCCTTCCAGGCAGTACGTATGGCTGATTGTATCAGCCTATTTGAATGTATGGGTCATTTTACATGTATTGATGGAACTAGTCCGGACAGTCCATGGTCCGTTGAGTTAAATCCTTCCATTCAGTATGGATAAGGGGTATCATATCAGCCTATTAGTACGTGTGCGTCGATTTTACATGGCCTGATGGACTAGTCTGGACAGTCCTTGGTCCATCCAGGCAGTACGAATTGCTGATCGTATTAGCCTATCAGTACGTATGGGTCATTTGTCATGTACTGATGGGAACAGGCTGGAGAGTCCATGGTCCGTTGAGTTATATCCTTCCATTCAGTACTGATAAGGCTGATCATATCAGCCAATCAGTACGTATGGGTCGATTTTTCATGGCCTGATGGACCAGTCTGGACAGTCCTTGGTCCTTTGAGGCAGTCTGGATGGCTGATCTTATCTGCCTATCAAAATATATGGGTTATTTTACATGTATTGATCGGACTAGTCCGGACAGTCCATGGGCCGTTAAGTTAAATCCTTCCATTCAGTACGGATAGAGCTAATAATATCAGCATATCAATATGTATGGATTGATTTTCCATGGTCTTATGGACCAGTCTGGATAGTCCTTTGTCATTCCAGGCAATACGGATGGCTGATCGTATCAGCCTAACAGTACGCATGGGCCATTTTTCATGTACTGATGCGACTAGTCCGGACAGTCTATAGTCCGTTGAGTTAAATCCTTCAATTAAGTACGGTTAAGGCTGATCATATCAGCATATCAGTATGTATGGGTTGTTTTTTATGGCCTGATGGACTAGTCCGCACAGTCATTGGTCTATCCAGGCAGTACGGATTGCTGATCTTATCAGCCTATCATAACGTATGGGTCATTTTTCATGTACTGATGGTACCAGTCTGGATAGTCCATGGTCCGTTAAGTTAAATCCTTCCATTCAGTAAGGATAAGGTTGATCATATCAACCTATTAGTACGTGTTCGTCGGTTTTTCATGCCCTGATGGACTAGTCTAGACAGTTCTTGGTCCGTCCAGGCAGTACGGATTGCGGATCGTATCAGCTTATCAGAACGTATGGGTCATTTTTCATCTACTGATCGGACCTGTCTGGACAGTCCTTGGTCCGTTGAATTAAATCCTTCCATTCAGTACGGATAAGGCTGATAATATCAGCCTATCAGTACGTATGGGTCGATATTTCATGGCATGATGGACCAGTCTGGACATTTCTTGGTCCTTCCAGGCAGTACGGATGGCTGATCGTATCAACCTATCAATACGTATGTGTCATTTTCATGTACTTATGGGACCAGTCCGGACAGTCCATGGTCCGTTGAGTTATATCCTTCCAATCAGTACGGATTAAGGTGATTATATCAGCCCATAAGTACGTATGGGACAATTTTTCATGGCCTGATGGACCAGTCTGACTGTCCTTGGTCCTTTGAGGCAGTACGGATCGCTGATCTTATAAGCCTATCAGTACGTATGAGTCATTTTTCATGTACTGATGGCACCAGTTTGGACAGTCATTGGTCCTTCCAGGCAGTACGTATGGCTGATCGTATTAGCCTATCAGAACGTATGGGTCATCTTACATGTATTGATGGGACTAGTCCGGCAGTCCATGGTTCGTTGAGTTAAATCCTTCCAGTCAGTATGGATAAGGGGTATCATATCAGCCTATTAGTACGTGTGCGTCGATTTTACATGGCCTGATGGACTAGTCTGGACAGTCCTTGGTCCATCCAGGCAGTACGAATTGCTGATCGTATTAGCCTATCAGTACGTATGGGTCATTTGTCATGTACTGATGGGAACAGGCTGGAGAGTCCATGGTCCGTTGAGTTATATCCTTCCATTCAGTACGGATAAGGCTGATCATATCAGCCAATCAGTACGTATGGGTCGATTTTTCATGGCCTGATGGACCAGTCTGGACAGTCCTTGGTCCTTTGAGGCCGTGTGGATGGCTGATCTTATCTGCCTATCAAAATGTATGGGTTATTTTACATGTATTGATCGGACTAGTCCGGACAGTCCATGGTCCGTTAAGTTAAATCCTTCCATTCAGTACGGATAGAGCTAATCATATCAGCATATCAATATGTATGGATTGATTTTCCATGGTCTTATGGACCAGTCTGGACAGTCCTTGGTCATTCCAGGCAGTACGGATGGCTGATCGTATCAGCCTAACAGTACGCATGGGCCATTTTTCATGTACTGATGCGACTAGTCCGGACAGTCTATAGTCCGTTGAGTTAAATCCTTCAATTAAGTACGGTTAAGGCTGATCATATCAGCATATCAGTATGTATGGGTTGTTTTTTATGGCCTGATGGACTAGTCCGCACAGTCATTGGTCTATCCAGGCAGTACGGATTGCTGATCTTATCAGCCTATCATAACGTAAGGGTCATTTTTCATGTACTGATGGTAACAGTCTGGATAGTCCATGGTCCGTTAAGTTAAATCCTTCCATTCAGTAAGGATAAGGTTGATCATATCAACCTATTAGTACGTGTTCGTCGGTTTTTCATGCCCTGATGGACTAGTCTAGACAGTTCTTGGTCCGTCCAGGCAGTACGGATTGCGGATCGTATCAGCCTATCAGAACGTATGGGTCATTTTTCATCTACTGATCGGACCTGTCTGGACAGTCCTTGGTCCGTTGAATTAAATCCTTCCATTCAGTATGGATAAGGCTGATCATATCAGCCTATCAGTACGTATGGGTTGATATTTCATGGCATGATGGACCAGTCTGGACATTTCTTGGTCCTTCCAGGCAGTACGGATGGCTGATCGTATCAACCTATCAATACGTATGTGTCATTTTCATGTACTTATGGGACCAGTCCGGACAGTCCATGGTCCGTTGAGTTAAATCCTTCCAATCAGTACGGATTAAGGTGATTATATCAGCCCATAAGTACGTATGGGACAAGTTTTCATGGCCTGATGGACCAGTCTGACTGTCCTTGGTCCTTTGAGGCAGTATGGATCGCTGATCTTATAAGCCTATCAGTACGTATGGGTCATTTTTCATGTACTGATGGCACCAGTTTGGACAGTCATTGGTCCTTCCAGGCAGTACGTATGGCTGATCGTATCAGCCTATCAGAACGTATGGGTCATCTTACATGTATTGATGGGACTAGTCCGGCAGTCCATGGTTCGTTGAGTTAAATCCTTCCATTCAGTACGGATAAGGCTGATCTTATCAGCCTATAAGTATGTGTGCGTCGATTATTCATGGCCTGATGCACCAGTCTGGACAATCCTTAGTCCTTCCAGGCAGTAAGGATGGCTGATCGTATCAGTCTATCAGTACGTATGGGTCATTTTTCATGTACTGATGGGACCAGTCCTGACAGTCCATGGTCCACTATGTTAAATCCTTCAAGTCAGTACGGTTAAGGCTGTTCATATCAGCATATTAGTTTGTATGGGTTGATATTTCATGGCCTCATGGACTCGTCTGGACAGTCATTGGTCTATCCAGGCAGTACGGATTGCTGATCATATCAGCCAACCAGAACATATGGGTCATTTTTCATGTACTGCTGGGACCAGACTGGACAGTCAATGGTTCGTTGAGTTAAATCCTTCCATTCAGTACGGTTAAGGCTGATCATATCAGCCTATCTGTACCTATGGGTCGATTTTTCATGGCCTGATGGACCACTCTAGACAGTCCTTGGTCCATCCAGGCAGTTTGGATGGCTGTTCGTATCAGCCTATCACTATGTATAGGTCATTTTTCATGTACTGATGGGACCAGTCTAGACAGTCCATGGTCCGTTAAGTTAAATCATTTTATTTAGTACGGATAAGGCTGATCTTATCAGCCTATTAGTACGTATGGATCGATTTTTCATGGCCTGATGGACAAGTCTGGAAAGTCCTTAGTCCATCCAGGCAGTATGGATGGCTGATCGTACCAGCCTATCAGTACGTATGGGTCATTTTTCATGTACTGATGGGACTAGTCTGGACAGTCCATTGTCCGTTGAGTTAAATCCTTCCATTCAGTACGGATAAGGCTAATCATATCAGTCTATCATTACGTGTGGGTCATTTTTCATGTACTGATGGGACCAGTCCAGACAGTCCATGGTCCACTAAGTTAAATCCTTCCATTCAGTATGTATGGATTGATTTTTCATTGTCTTATGGACCAGTCTGGACAGTCCTTGGCCCTTCAAGGCAGTACGGATGGCTGATCGTATCAGCCTATCAATACGTATGGGTCATTTTTCATGAACTGATGTGACTAGTCTGGACAGTCCATGGTCCGTTGAGTTAAATCCTTCAATTCAGTACGGTTAAGGCTGTTCATATCAGCATATCAGTTTGTATGGGTTGATATTTCATGGCCTCATTGACTAGTCTGGACAGTTATTGGTCTATACAGACAGTACGGATTGCTGGGACCAGTCTGGACAGTCAATGGTTCGTTGAGTTAAATCCTTCTAGTCAGTACGGTTAAGGCTGATCATATCAGCCTATCTGTACCTATGGGTCAATTTTTCATGGCCTGATGGACCACTCTAGACAGTCCTTTGTCCATCCAGGCAGTTCGGATGGCTGATCGTATCAGCCTATAACAATGTATAGGTCATTTTTCATGTACTGATGGGACCAGTCTAGACAGTCCATGGTCCGTTAAGTTAAATCATTTTATTTAGTACGGATAAGGCTGATCATATCAGCCTATTAGTACGTATAGATCGATTTTTCATGGCATGATGGACCAGTCTGGAAAGTCCTTAGTCCATCCAGGCAGTACGGATGGCTGATCGTATCAGCCTATCAGTACGTATGGGTCATTTTTCATGTACTGGTGGGACTAGTCTGGACAGTCCATTGTCCATTGAGTTAAATCCTTCCATTCAGTACGGATAAGGCTGATCATATCAGTCTATCAGTACGTGTGGGTCATTTTTCATGTACTGATGGGACTAGTCTGGACAGTCCATTGTCCGTTGAGTTAAATCCTTCCATCCTGTATGGATAAGGCTGATCATATCAGCCTATCAGTATGTATGGGTCGGTTTTTGATGGCCTGATGGACTAGTCTGGACATTTCTTGGTCCTTTCAGGCAGTACGGATGGCTGATCGTATCAGCCTATCAGTACGTATGGGTCATTTTTCATGTACTGATGGGAACAGTCCGGTGAGTTCATGGTCTGTTGAGTTATATCCTTCCATTCAGTACGGATAAGGCTGATCATATCAGCGAATTAGTACGTATGGGTTGATTTTTCATTGCCTGATGGATTAGTCTGGACCGTCCTTGGTTCTTTGAGGTAGTATGGATGGCTGATCTTGTCAGCCTATTAGTACGTATGGGTTGATTTTTCATTGCCTGATGGATTAGTCTGGACCGTCCTTGGTTCTTTGAGGCAGTATGGATGGCTGATCTTGTCAGCCTATCATTACATATGGGTCATTTTTCATGTACTGATGGCACCAGTTTGGACAGTCCTTGGTCCTTCTAGGCAGTACGAATGGCTGATCGTATCAGCCTATCAAAATGTATGGGTCATTTTACATGTATTGATGGGACTAGTCCGGACAGTCCATGGTCCGTTGAGTTAAATCCTTCCATTCAATACAGATAAAGCTAATCATATCAGCATATCAGTATGTATGGATTGATTTTCCATGGCCTCATGGACCAGTCTGGACAGTCCTTGGTCCATCCAGGTAGTACAGGTTGCTGATCGCATCAGCCTATCAAAACGTATGGGTCATTTTTCATGTACTTATGGGACTAGTCTGGAAAGTCAATGGTTCGTTGAGTTAAGTCCTTCCATTCAGTGCGGATAAGGCTGATCATATCAGCCTATCAATACGTGTGGGTTGATTTTTCATCGCCGGATGGCCCAGTCTAGACAGTCTTTGGTTCTTCCAGGCAGTACGGCTGGTTGATCGTATCAGCTTATCAGTACGTATGGGTCATTTTTCATGTACTGATGGGACCACTCTGGACAGTCCATGGTCCATTGAGTTAAATCCTTCCATTCAGTGCAGATAAAACTGATCATATCAGCCTATCAGTACATGTGGGTCGATTTTTCATCGCCTGATGGACCAGTCTGAACAGTCCATGGTCCTTCCAGGCAATATGGATGGCTGATCGTATCAGCTTATCAGTACGTATGGGTCATTTTTCATGTACTGATGGGACCAGTCTCGACAGTCCATGGTCCATTAAGTTAAATCCTTCCATTCAGTACGGATAAGACTGATCATATCAGCTTATCATTACGTATGGGTTGATTATTCATGGCCTTTTGGACCAGTCTGTACAGTCCTTGGTGTTTCCAGGCAGTACGGATGGCTGATCGTATTAGCCTATCAGTACGTATGGGTCATTTTTCATGTACTGATGGGACCAGTATTGACAGTCCATGGTCCATTCAGTACGGATAAGACTGATCATATCAGCTTATCATTACGTATGGGTTGATTATTCAAGGCCTTTTGGACCAGTCTGTACAGTCCTTGGTCTTTCCAGGCAGTACGGATGGCTGATCGTATTAGCCTATCTTTACGTCTGGGTTATTTTTCAGGTACCGATGGGACCAGTTCGGACAGTCCATGGTCCGTTGAGTTAAATCCTTCCATTCAGTACAGATAAGGCTGATCATATCAGCCTATTAGTACGTATGGGTCGATTTTTCATGGCCTGATGAACCAGTCTAGACAGTTCTTGGTCCATCGAAGCAGTACGGCTGGCTGATCGTATCAGCCTATCAGAACGTATGGGTCATTTTTCATGTACTGATGGGACCAATCCGGACAGTCCATGGTCCTTTGAGTTATATCCTTCCATTCAGTACTGATAAGGCTGATCATATCAGCCTATCAGTACATATGGGTCGATTTTTAAGGACAATCCTTGGTCCTTCGAGGCAGTACGGATGGCTGATCTTATCAGCCTATTAGTAGGTATAGGTCATTTTTCATGTACTGATGGCACCAGTCTGGACAGTCCTTGGTCCTTCCAGGCAGTACGTATGGCTGATCGTATCAGCCTATCATAACGTATGGGTCATTTTACATGTATTGATGGAACTAGTCCGGACAATCCGTGGTCCATTGAGGTAAATACTTCCATTCAGTATGGATAAGGTTGATCATATAAGCCTATTAGTACGTGTGCTTCGATTTTTCATGGCCTGATAGACTAGTCTGCACAGTCCTTGGTCCATCCAGGCAGTAGGAATTGTTGATCGTATCAGCTTATCAGAACGTATGGGTCATTTTTCATGTACTGATTGGACCAGTCTGGAAAGTCCTTGGTCTGTTGAGTTAAATCATTCCATTCAGTGTGGATAAGGCTGATAATATCAGCCTACTAGTACGTGTGGGTCGATTTTTCATCACCTGGTGGACCAGTCTGGACAGTCCTTGGTTCTTCCATGCAGTACAGATGGTTGATCGTATCATCTTATCAGTACGTATGGGTCCTTTTTCATGTACTAATGGGAACAGTCTAGAGATTCCATGGTCCGTTGAGTTATATCCTTCCATTCAGTACGGATAAGGCTGATTATATCAGTCAATCAGTACGTATAGGTTGATTTTTCATGGCCTGATGGACCAGTCTGGACATTCCTGGGTCCTTTGAGGCAGTACGGATATATTAGCCAACCAGAACATATGGGTCATTTTTCATGTACTGAGGGGACCAGTCAAGACAGTCCATGGTCCGTTGAGTTAAATCCTTCCATTCAGTACGGTTAAGGCTGATCATATCAGCCTATCTGTATGTATGTGTCAATTTTTCATGGCCTGATAGACCACTCTATACTGTCCTCGGTCCATCCAGGCAGTTCAGATGGCTGATCGTATCAGCCTATCACTATGTATAGGTCATTTTTCATGTATTGATGGGACTAGTCTAAACAGTCCATGGTCCGTTAAGTTAAATCCTTTTATTTAGTACGGATAAGGATGATTATATCAGCCTATTAGTACGTATGGGTTGATTTTTCATGGCCTGATGGACCAGTGTGGACAGTCCTTAGTCCATCCAGGCAGTACGAAGGGCTGATCGTATCAGCCTATCAGTACGTATGGGTCATTTTTCATGTACTGATGGGACTAGTCTGGACAGTCCATTGTCCGTTGAGTTAAATCCTCCATTCAGAACGGTTAAGGCTGATCAAATCAGCCTATCAGTACATATGGGTCATTTTTTCATGGCCTGATGGACCAGTCTGGACATTTCTTGGTCCTTCCAGGCAGTACGGATTGATGATCGTATCAGCCTATCAGTACATATGGGTCATTTTTCATGTACCGATGGGACCACTACGTACAGTCCATTGTCCGTTGAGTTAAATCCTTCCATTCAGAACGGTTAAGGCTGATCAAATAAGCCTATCAGTACATATGGGTCATTTTTTCATGGCCTGATGGACCAGTCTGAACATTTCTTGGTCCTTCTAGGCAGTACGGATGGCTGATCGTATCAGCCTATTAGTACATATGGGTCATTTTTCATGTACCGATGGGACCACTACGTACAGTCCATGGTCTGTTGAGTTAAATCCTTCCATTCAGTACTGAAAAGGCTGATCATATCAGCCTATTATTACGTATGGGTCGATTTTTCATTGCTTGATGGACCAGTCTGGACAGTCCCTGGTCCATCCAAGCAGTACGGATGGCTGATCGTATCAGCCTATCTGAACGTATGGGTCAGTTTACATGTGTTGATGGGACTATTCCGGACAGTCCATGATCCGTTGAGTTAAATCCTCCCATTAGTACGAATAAGGCTGATCATATCAGCCTATAATTACGTGTGCGACGATTTTTAATGGCCTGATGGACCAGTCTGAACTGTCCTTGGTCCATCCAGGTAGTTCAGATGGCTGATCGTATCAGCCTATCACTATGTATAAGTCATTTTTCATGTACTGATGGGACCAGTCTAGACAGTCCATGGTCCGTTAAGTTAAATACTTTTATTTAGTATGGATAAGGCTGATCATATCAGCCTATTAGTACGTATGGGTTGATTTTTCATGGCCTGCTGGACCAGTCTGGACAGTCCTTAGTCCATCCAGGCAGTACGAAGGGCTGATCGTATCAGCCTATCAGTACGTACTGGTCATTTTTCATGTACTGATGGGACTAGTCTGGACAGTCCATTGTCCGTTGAGTTAAATCCTTCAATTCAGAACGGTTAAGGCTGATCAAATCAGCCTATCAGTACATATGGGTCATTTTTTCATCGCCTGATGGACCAGTCTGGACATTTCTTGGTCCTTCCAGGGAGTATGGATGGCTGATCGTATCAGCCTATCAGTACGTATGGGTCATTTTTCATGTACTGATGCGACCAGTCCGGACAGTCCATGGTCCGTTGAGTTATATCCTTCCATTCATTACGGATAAGTCTGATCATATCACCCTATCAGTACGTATGGGTCGATATTTCATGGCCTGATGGACCAGTCTGGACAGTCTTTGGTCCTTCAAGGCGGTACAGATGGGTGATCGTATCAGCCTATCAGTATGTATGGGTCCTTTTTCATTTACTGATGCGACTAGTCCGGACCGTCTATGGTCCGTTGAATTAAATCCTTCAATTCAGTACGGTAAAGGCTGATAATATCAGCATATCAATATGTATGGGTTAATTTTTGATGGCCTGATGGACTAGTCAGGACAGTCAATTGCCTATCCAGGCAGTACGGATTGTTGATCGTATCAGCCTATCAGAACGTGTGGGTCATTTTTCATGTACTGATGGGACCAGTCTGGACAGTCCATGGTCCATTGAGTTAAATCCTTCCATTCAGTACGGATAAGGCTGATCATATAAGCCTATCTGTACGTATGGGTCGATTTTTCATGGCCTGATGGACTAGTCTGGACAGTCCTTGGTCCTTCAAGGCAGTACAAATTGGTGATCATATCAGCCTATCAGCACGTATGGGTCATTTTTCATGTACCGATGGGACCAGTTCAGACATTCCATGGTCCGTTGAGTTAAATCCTTCCATTCAGTACGAATAAGGCTGATCATATAAGCATATCAGTACCCATGGGTTGATTTTTCATGGCCTGATGTTCTAGTCTGGACAGTCCTTGGTCCATCCAGGCAGTACGGATGGCTTATCGTATCAGTCTATCAGAACGTATGGGTCATTTTACATGTATTGATGGGACTAGTCTGGACAGTCCATGATCTGTTGAGTTAAATCCTTCCATTTAGTAAGGATAAGGCTGATCATATCAGCCTATAAGTATGTGTGCGTCGTTTATTCATGGCCTGATGCACCAGTCTGGACAGTCCTGGGTCCTTCCAGGCTGATGCGGCCATCCAAGTAGAGGTTCCCATCATCCGCAAAGGTCAAACCACCCGGTCAGGTGCAAGGGTCATCCGAGAGGAGCTTAACAAAGCTGTCCAAGACCTTATGGATCGAGAAGACCAAAACAACCAAGAGGAACTACTGATCCAAGAGATGGTCCAGCTGAGGATCCAAGACCGGGACCAACCACTTGATGTTCATGAACCACCCGGCTCCATTCAGTTCCAGTCCCTCATCCAGAACCAAGACGGCCTAGTCCTGTCCTTAAGTCATCTCGGTTAAGTCCCATGTCCCATTTCAGCCGGCTCTAAGATTTGATCCTCCGGTTCAAATCAAGGTAAGAATTCAATTATGATTTCTAACCGGTTTATTGTTTTTTTGTTCTATTTCAGTGGCAAACATTAGGTCCTTCTTTTTAATTTTTGGTTGAGTCCAATAAGCAAGGCAATTTTTAGCCTTTTAGAGTCCAAGTTGAGTCGGCCCATTGTTTGGCCTTGTCGAACAAGTTTTACAATTATGTTGTGTCTTTTGCTTCAAGTCCCCTAGAAGGGCAATAGCTGCGGGTATTTAATCCCCATATGAGCAGCCGTGTATTTTTCAACCTATTATCAATATATGAGTCTGTTTGCCCTAAAGCAAAGAACCCTAAGTCTTCTAGTTGTGTGAATCGACCAGGAGCAGCCTCGGATCTTATCAAGCTTCTTCCACCAAGCTTGTGGTGATTCTTCATTCCCTTCCACCCACTGATTCGGCCTGAGAGTGATACACATCCAGCAGGCTCAATCCCATCTTCCTCCACCTTCCATCCCTCGATCTGTTGAGAGAGACAACCGTCCAGCAACACGATCCCATCCCCATCTCTATCTCTTTATCATTACTCTTTTCTTCTTTGAATCCTTAGTTCCATTTGATTCTCCCTTGTTCATCTTTTCCGTCCTGTTCATCCTGCATAATAGTCTTAGATTATTGTCTTTTCATTTATAAAAACTCATAAGAATATTGCCTTGTTTTTCAGGTACCAATTGGATCAACCATACCACACGGCCTGTCCATCCGGGATTCAGCCGACCAACCTGTCCAGGTCCAAACCAGTTGCTCAGGGTGAACCTCAGTCCATCCCTCAGTGCACCCTCGAGTCCCAGCCTGTATCACAGGCAGTACGGAAGGCTGATCGTATCAGCCTATCAGTACGTATGGGTCATTTTTCATGTACTGATGGGATCAGTCATGACAGTCCATGGTCCGTTCCGTTAAATCCTTCCATTCAGTACGGTTAAGACTGATCATATCAGCATATCAGTATGTATGGGTTGATTTTTCATGGCCTGATTGACCAGTCTGGACAGTCCTTGGTCCATCTAGGCAGTACGGATTGCTGATCATATTAGCCTATCAGTACGTATGGGTCATATTTCATGTACTGATGGGACCAGTCCGTACAGTCCATGGTCCGTTCAGTTATATCCTTCCATTCAGTACGGATAAGGCTGAACATATCAGCCTATCATTACGTATGGGTCGATTTTTCAAGGCCTGATGGACCAGTCTGGACTGTCCTTGGTCCTTCCAGGCAGTACGGATGGCTCATCGTATCAACCTATCAGTACGTATGGGTCATTTTTCATGTACTGATGGGACCAGTCCGGACGGTCCATGGTCCATTAAGTTAAATCCTTCCATTCAGTACGGATAAGGATCATCATATCAGCATATCAATACGTATGGATTGAGTTTTCATGGTCTAATGGACCAGTCTGGACAGTCCTTGGTCCTTCAGGCAGTACGGATGTTGACCGTATCAGCCTATCAGTACGTATGGGTCATTTTTCATTTACGGGTGAGACTAATCCGAACAGTCCATGGTCTGCTGAGTTAAGTCTTTCAATTCAGTACGGTTAAGGCTGATCATATCAGAATATCAGTATGTATGGGGTTATTTTTCATGGCCTGATGGACTAGTCTGGACAGTCAATTGTTTAACCAGGCAGTCCGGATTGCTGATCGTATAAGCCTATCAGAACATATGGGTCAATTTTCATGTACTGATGGGACCAGTCTGGACAGTCCATGGTCCGTTGAGTTAAATCCTTCCATTCAGTATGGATAAGGTTGATCATATCAGCCTATTAGTACGTCTGCGTCGATTTTTCATGGCCTGATGGACTAGTCTGGACAGTCCTTGGTCAGTCCAGGCGGTTTCGATTGCTGATCGTATCAGCTTATCAGAACGTATGGGTCAAATCCTTCCATTCAGTGCGGATACGGCTGATCATATTAGCCTATTAGTACGTGTGGGTCGATTTTTAATCGCCTGATGGAACAGTCTGGACAGTCCTTGCTCCTTCCATACAGTACAAATGGCTGATCGTATAAGCTTATTAGTACGTATGGGTCATTTTTCATTTACTGATGGGACCAGTCTAGACAAACCATGGTCCATTGAGTTATATCCTTCCATTCAGTACGGATAAGGCTGATCATATCAGCATATAAGTACGTATGGATTGAGTTTTCATGGTCTTATGGACCGGTCCTGACAGTCCTTGGTCCTTCCAGGCAGTACGGATGGCTGACCGTATCAGCCTATCAGTACGTATGGGTCATTTTTCATTTACTGATGCGACTAGTCCAGACAGTCCATGGTCCGTTGAGTTAAATCCTTCAATTCAGTACGGTAAAAGCTGATCATATCAGCATATCAATATGTATGGGTTGATTTTTCATGGCCTGATGGACTAGTCTGGACAGTCAATTGTCTATCCAGGCAGTACGGATTGCTGATCGTATCAGCCTATCAGAACGTATGGGTTATTTTTCATGTACAGATGGGACCAGTCTGGACAGTCCATGGTCCGTTGAGTTAAATCCTTTCATTCAGTATGGATAAGGTTGTTCATCTCAGCCTATTAGTATGTGTGTGTCGATTTTTCAGAGCCCGATGGACTAGTCTTGACAGTCCTTGGTCCATCCAAGCAGTACGGATTGTTGATCGTATCAGCTTATCAGAGTGTATGGGTCATTTTTCATTTACTGATTGGACCAGTCTGGATAGTCCTTGGTCCGTTGAGTTATGTCCTTCCATTCAGTGTGGATAAGGCTGATCATATCCGCCAATTAGTACGTGTGGGTCAATTTTAATTACCTGATGGACCAGTCTGGACAATCCTTAGTCCTTCCATGCAGTACAGATGGCTGATCGTATCAACTTATCAGTACGTATTGGTCATTTTTCATGTACTGATGGGACCAGTCTGGACAGTCCTTGTTCCGTTGAGTTATATCTTTCCATTCAGTACGGATAACGCTGATCATATCAGCCTATCAGTACGTATGGACTGGTCTAGACATTTCTTGGTCCTTCTAGGCAGTATGGATGGCTGATTGTATCAGCCTATCAGTATGTATGGGTCATTTTACATGTACTGATGGCACCAGTCCGTACAGTCCATGGTCTATTGAGTTAAATCCTTCCATTCAGTACAGTTAAGGGCGATCATATCAGCCTATCTGTACGTATGGAACGATTTTTCATGGCCTGATGGACAAGTCTGGACATTACTTGGTCCTTCCAGGCAGTACGGATGGCTGATCTTATCAGCCTATCTGTATGTATGGGTCATTTTCATGTACTGATGGGACCAGTCCGGACAGTCCATGGTCTATTAAGTTAAATCCTTCCATTCAGTACGGATAAGGCTGAACATATCAGCCTATCAGTACGTATGGGTTGATTTTTCATGGCCTGATGGACCAGTTTGGACAGTCATTGGTTCTTCCAGGCAGTATGGAAAGCTGATCGTATCAGCCTATCAGTATGTATGGGTCATTTTCATGTACTGATGGGATCAGTCCGGACAGTCCATGGTCTATTAAGTTAAATCCTTCCATTCAGTACGGATAAGGCTAATCATATCAGCATATCAGTATGTATGGATTGACTTTTCATGGTCTTATGGACCAGTCCTGACAGTCCTTGGTCCTTCCAGGCAGTACGGATGGCTGACCGTATCAGCCTTTCAGTACGTATGGGTCATTTTTCATTTACTGATGCGACTAGTCAGGACAGTCCATGGTCCGTTGAGTTAAATCCTTCAATTCAGTACGGTAAAGGCTGATCATATTAACATATCAATATGTATGGGTTGATTTTTCATGGGCTGATGGACTATTCTGGACAGTCAATTGTCTATCCAGGCAGTACGGATTGCTGATCGTATCAGCCTATCAGAACGTATGGGTTATTTTTCATGTACATATGGGACCAGTCTGGACAGTCCATGGTCCGTTGAGTTAAATCCTTTCATTCAGTATGGATAAGGTTGATCATCTCAGCCTATTAGTACGTGTGTGTCGATTTTTCAGGGCCTGATGGACTAGTCTTGACAGTCCTTGGTCCATCCAAGCAGTACGGATTGTTGATCGTATCAGCTTATCAGAGCGTATGGGTCATTTTTCATGTACTGATTGGACCAGTCTGGATAGTCCTTGGTCCGTTGAGTTATGTCCTTCCATTCAGAGTGGATAAGGCTGATCATATCCGCCAATTACTACGTGTGGGTCGATTTTAATTACTGGATGGACCAGTCTGGACAATCCTTGGTCCTTCCATGCAGTACAGATGGCTGATCGTATCTACTTATCAGTACGTATTGGTCATTTTTCATGTACTGATGGGACCAGTCTGGACAGTCCATGGTCCGTTGACTTATATCTTTCCTTTCAGTACGGATAACGCTTATCATATCAGCCTATCAGTACGTATGGACTTGTCTAGACATTTCTTCGTCCTTCTAGGCAGTATGGATGGCTGATTGTATCAGCCTATCAGTATGTATGGGTCATTTTACATGTTTTGATGGCACCAGTCCGGACAGTCCATGGTCTATTGTGTTAAATCCTTCCATTCAGTACAGTTAAGGCTGATCATATCAGCCTATCTGTACGTATGGGTCGATTTTTCATGGCCTGATGGACAAGTCTTGACATTTCTTGGTCCTTCCAGGCAGTACGGATGGCTGATCTTATCAGCCTATCTTTATGTATGGGTCATTTTCATGTACTGATGAGACCAGTCCGGACAGTCCATGGTCTATTAAGTTAAATCCTTCCATTCCGTACGGATAAGGCTAATCATATCAGCATATCAGTATGTATGGATTGACTTTTCATGGTCTTATGGACCAGTCCTGACGGTCATTGGTCCTTCCAGGCAGTACGGATGGCTGACCGTATCAGCCTATCAGTACGTATGGGTTATTTTTCATTTACTGATGCGACTAGTCCAGACAGTCAATTGTCCGTTGAGTTAAATCCTTCAATTCAGTACGGTAAAGGCTGATCATATCAGCATATCAATATGTATGGGTTGATTTTTCATGGCCTGATGGACTAGTCTGGACAGTCAATTGTCTATCCAGGCAGTACAGATTGCTGATCGTATCAGCCTATTAGAACGTATGGGTCATTTTTCATGTACAGATTGGACCAATCTTAACAGTCCATGGTCCGTTGAGTTAAATCCTTTCATTCAGTATGGATAAGGTCGATCATCTCAGCCTATTAGTATGTGTGTGTTGATTTTTCAGGGCCTGATGGACTAGTCTTGACAGTCCTTGGTCCATCCAAGCAATACGGATTTCTGATCGTATCAGCTTATCAGAACGTATGGGTCATTTTTCATGTACTGATTGGACCAGTCTGGATAGTCCTTGGTCCGTTGAGTTATGTCCTTCCATTCAGCGCAGATAAGGCTGATCATATCCGGCTATTAGTACGTGTGGGTCGATTTTAATCACCTGATGGACCAGTCCGGACAATCCTTGGTCCTTCCATGCAGTACAGATGGCTGATCATATCAGCATATCAATATGTATGGGTTGATTTTTTATGGCCTGATGGACTAGTCTGGACAGTCAATTGTCTATCCAGGCAGTACGGATTGCTGATCGTATCAGCCTATCAGAACGTATGGGTTATTTTTCATGTACAGATGGGACCAGTCTGGACAGTCCATGGTCCGTTGAGTTAAATCCTTTCATTCAGTATGGATAAGGTTGATCATCTCAGCCTATTAGTACGTGTGTGTCGATTTTTCAGGGCCTGATGGACTAGTCTTGACAGTCCTTGGTCCATCCAAGCAGTACGGATTGTTGATCGTATCAGCTTATCAGAGCGTATGGGTCATTTTTCATGTACTGATTGGACCAGTCTGGATAGTCCTTGGTCCGTTGAGTTATGTCCTTCCATTCAGTGCAGATAAGGCTGATCATATCCGCCAATTAGTACGTGCAGGTCGATTTTAATTACCTGATGGACCAGACTGGACAATCCTTGGTCCTTCCATGCAGTACAGATGGCTGATCGTATCAACTTATCAGTACGTATGGGTCATTTTTCATGTACTGATGGGACCAGTCTGGACAGTCCATGGTCCGTTGAGTTATATCTTTCCATTCAGTACGGATAACGGTGATCATATCAACCTATCAGTACGTATGGACTGGTCTAGACATTTCTTGGTCCTTCTAGGCAGTATGGATGGCTGATCGTATCAGCCTATCAGTATGTATGGGTCATTTTACATGTACTGATGGCACCAGTCCGGACAGTCCATGGTCTATTGAGTTAAATCCTTCCATTCAGTACAGTTAAGGCTGATCATATCAGCCTATCTGTACGTATGGGTCGATTTTTCATGGCCTGATGGACAAGTCTGGACATTTGTTGGTCCTTCCAGGCAGTACGGATGGCTGATCTTATCAGCCTATCTGTATGTATGGGTTATTTTCATGTACTGATGGGACCAGTCCGGACAGTCCATGGTCTATTAAGTTAAATCCTTCCATTCAGTACAGATAAGGCTAATCATATCAGCATATCAGTATGTATGGATTGACTTTTCATGGTCTTATGGACCAGTCCTGACAGTCCTTGGTCCTTCCAGGCAGTACGGATGGCTGACCGTATCAGCCTATCAGTACGTATGGGTTATTTTTCATTTACTGATGGGACTAGTCCGGACAGTCCATGGTCCGTTGAGTTAAATCCTTCAATTCAGTACGGTAAAGGCTGATCATATCAGCATATCAATATGTATGGGTTGATTTTTCATGGCCTGATGGACTAGTCTGGACAGTCAATTGTCTATCCAGGCAGTACGGATTGCTGATCGTATCAGCCTATTAGAACGTATGTGTCATTTTTCATGTACATATTGGACCAATCTGGACTGTCCATGGTCCGTTGAGTTAAATCCTTTCATTCAGTATGGATAAGGTTGATCATCTCAGCCTATTAGTACGTGTGTGTTGATTTTTCAAGGCCTGATGGACTAGTCTTGACAGTCCTTGGACCATCCAAGCAATACGGATTTCTGATCGTATCAGCTTATCAGAACGTATGGGTCATTTTTCATGTACTGATTGGACCAGTCTAGATAGTCCTTGGTCCGTTGAGTTATATCCTTCCATTCAGTGCAGATAAGGCTGATCATATCCGCCTATTAGTACGTGTGGGTCGATTTTAATCACCTGATGGACCAGTCTGGACAATCCTTGGTCCTTCCATGCAGTACAGATGGCTGATCATATCAGCATATCAATATGTATGGGTTGATTTTTCATGGCCTGATGGATTAGTCTGGACAGTCAATTGTCTATCCAAGCAGTACAGATTGTTGATCGTATAAGCTTATCAGAACGTATGGGTCATTTTTCATGTACTGATTGGACCAATCAGGATAGTCCTTGGTCCGTTGAGTTTTGTCCTTCCATTCAGTGTGGATAAGGCTGATCATATCCGCCAATTAGTACGTGTGGGTCGATTTTAATTACCTGATGGACCAGTCTGGACAATCCTTGGTCCTTCCATGCAGTACAGATGGCTGATCGTATCAACTTATCAGTACGTATGGGTCACTTTTGATGTACTGATGGGACCAGTCTGGACAGTCCATGGTCCGTTGAGTTATATCTTTCCATTCAGTACGGATAACGGTGATCATATCAACCTATCAGTACGTATGGACTGGTCTAGACATTTCTTGGTCCTTCTAGGCAGTATGGATGGCTGATCGTATCAGCCTATCAGTATGTATGGGTCATTTTACATGTACTGATGGCACCAGTCCGGACAGTCCATGGTCTATTGAGTTAAATCCTTCCATTCAGTACAGTTAAGGCTGATCATATCAGCCTATCTGTACGTATNTCTAGGCAGTATGGATGGCTGATCGTATCAGCCTATCAGTATGTATGGGTCATTTTACATGTACTGATGGCACCAGTCCGGACAGTCCATGGTCTATTGAGTTAAATCCTTCCATTCAGTACAGTTAAGGCTGATCATATCAGCCTATCTGTACGTATGGGTCGATTTTTCATGGCCTGATGGACAAGTCTGGACATTTCTTGGTCTTTCCAGGCAGTACGGATGGCTGATCTTATCAGCCTATCTATATGTATGGGTCATTTTCTTGTACTGATGGGACCAGTCCGGACAGTCCATGGTCTATTAAGTTAAATCTTTCCATTCAGTACGGATAAGGCTAATCATATCAGCATATCAGTATGTATGGATTGACTTTTCATGGTCTTATGGACCAATCCTGACAGTCCTTGGTCTTTCCAGGCAGTACGGATGGCTGACCGTATCAGCCTATCAGTACGTATGGGTCATTTTACATGTATTGATGGGACTAGTCCAGACAGGTCATGATCCATTGAGTTAAATCCTTCCAGTTAGTACGGATAAAGCTAATTATATCAGCCTACAAGTACATGTGCGCCGATTTTTCATGGCCTGATGGACCAGTCTGGACAGTCCTTGGTCCTTTAAGGGAGTACATATGGCTTTTCGTATCAGCCAATCAGTATGTATGGGTCCTTTTTTATGTACTGATGTGACCAATCAGGACAGTCCATGGTTCGTTGAGTTAAATCCTTCCATTCAGTACGGTTAAGGCTGATCACATCAGCATGTCAGTATGTATCGGTTGATTTTTCATGGCCTGATAGACCAGTCTGGTTAGTCCTTGGTCCATCCAGGGAGTACGAATTGCTGATCGTATTAGCCTATCAGTACGTATGGGTCATTTTTCATGTACTGATGCGACCAGTCCGGACAGTCCACGGTCCTTTGAGTTAAATCCTTCAATTTTGTACAGATAAGGCTGATCATATCAGCCTATAAGTATGTGTGCGTTGATTATTCATGGCCTGATGCACCAGTCTGGACAGTCCTTGGTCCTTCCAGACAGTATGGAAGGCTGATCGTATCAGCCTATCAGTACGTATGGGTCATTTTAATGTACTGATGCGAACAGTCATTACAGTCCATGGTCCATTGAGTTAAATCCTTCCATTCACTATGGTTAAGACTGATCATATCAGCATATCAGTATGTATGGGTTGATTTTTCATGGCCTGATTGACAAGTCTGGACAGTCCTTGGTCCATTTAGGCAGTACGGATTGCTGATCATATTAGCCTATCAGTACGTATGGGTCATTTTTCATGTACTGATGGGACCAGTCCGGACAGTCCATGGTCCATTAAGTTAAATCCTTCCATTCAGTACGGATAAGGCTAATCATATCAGCATATCAGTACGTATGGATTGACTTTTCATGGGCTTATGGACCAGTCTGGACAGTCCCTGGTCCTTCCAGGCAGTACGAATGGCTGACCGTATCAGCCTTTCAATACGTATGGGTCATTTTTCATTTACTGATGCGACTAGTCCGGACAGTCCATGGTCCGTTGAGTTAAATCCTTCAATTCAGTATGTTTAAGGCTGATCATATCAGCATATCAGTATGTATGGGTTCATTTTTCATGGCCTGATGGACTAGTCTGGACAGTCAAATGTCTATCCAGGAAGTACAGATTGCTGATCGTATCAGCCTATCAGAACGTATGGGTCATTTTTCAGGTACTGATGGGACCAGTCTGGACAGTCCATGGTCCGTTGAGTTAAATCATTCCATTCAGTATGGATAAGGTTGATCATATCAGCCTATTAGTACGTGTGCGTCAATTTTTTATGGCCTGATGGACTAGTCTGGACAGTCCTTGGTCCATCCAGGCAGTATGGATTGCTGATCGTATCAGCTTATCAGAACGTATGGGTCATTTTCATGTACTGATTGGACCAGTCTTGATAGTCTTTTGTCCGTTGAGTTAAACCCTTTCATTCAGTGCGGATAAGGCTGATCATATCCGCCTATTAGTACGTGTGGGTCGATTTTTAATCGCTTGATGGACCTGTCTGGACAGTCCTTGGTCCTTCCATGCAACTCAGATGGATGATCGTATCAGCTTATTAGTACGTATGGGTCATTTTCATGTACTGATGGGACCAGTCTGGACAGTTCATTTTCCATTGAGTTATATCTTTCCATTCAGTACGGATAACGCTGATCATATCAGCCTATCAGTATGTATGAACTGGTCTAGACATTTCTTGGTGCTTCTAGGCAGTACGGATGGCTTATCGTATAAGCCTATCAGTATGTATGGGTTATTTTACATGTACTGATGGGACCAGTCCGGACAGCCCATTCAGTACGGATAAGGCTTATTATATATAGCCTATCAGTAGATATGGGTCGATTTTTGAAGCCGTGATTGACCAGTCTGGACATTTCTTGGTCCTTCTAGGCAGTACAAATGGCTGATCGTATCAGCCTGTCAGTACGTATGGGTCATTTTCATGTACCGATGGGACCAGTCCAGACAGTCCATGCTCCGTTGAGTTAAATCCTTCGATTCAGGAAGGATAAGGCTGATCATATCAGACTATCAGTACGTATCGGTTGATTTTTCATTGCCTGATGGACCAGTCTGGACAGTCCTTGGTCCATCCTGGCAGTACGGATGGTTGATAGTATCAGCTTATCAGAACATATGGGTCATTTTACATGTATTGATGGGACTAGTCCAGACAGTCCATGATCCCTTGAGTTAAATCCTTCCATTTAGAACGGATAAGGCTGATCATATCAGCCTATAAGTACGTATGCATCGATTTTTCATGGCCTGATGGACCAGTCTGGACAGTCCTTTGTCCTTCCAGGCAGTATGGAAGGCTGATCGTATCAGCCTATCAGTACGTATGGGTTATTTTTCATGTACTGATGCAACCAGTCAGGACAGTCCATGGTCCGTTGAGTTAAATCCTTCCATTCAGTACGGTTAAGACTGATCATATCAGCCTATCAGTATGTATGGGGTTATTTTCCATGGCCTGATGGACCAGTCTTGACAGTCCTTGGTCCATCCAGGCAGTACGGATTGCTGATCGTATTAGCCTATCAGTACGTATGGGTCATTTTTCATTTACTGATGAGACCAGTCCGGACAGTCCATGGTCCGTTGAGTTAAACCCTTCCATTCAGTACGGATAAGGCTGATCAAATCAGCCTATCAGTCTGGACAGTCCATGGTCCATCCAGGCAGTACGGATGGCTGATAGTATCAGCCTATCAGAACGTATGGGTCATTTTACATGTATTGATGGCACTAGTCCGGACAGTCCATGATTCGTTGAGTTAAATCCTTCCATTTAGTACTGATAAGGCTGATCATATCAGACTATAAGTACGTGTGTGTCGATTTTTCATGGCCTGATGGACCAGTCTGGACAGTCCTTTGTCCTTCCAGGCAGGATGGAAGGCTGATTGTATCAGCCTATCAGTACGTATGGGTCATTTTTCATGTACTGAGGCGACCAGTCAGGACAGTCCATGATCCATTGTGTTAAATCCTTCCATTCAGTATGGTTAAGGCTGATCGTATCAGCATATCAGTATGTATGGGTTGATTTTTCATGGCATGATAGACCAGTATGGTCAGTCCTTGGTCCATCCAGGCAGTACGGATTGCTGATTGTAATAGCCTATCAGTATGTATGGGTCATTTTCATGTACTGATGGGACCAGTCCGGATAGTCCATGGTCCGTTGAGTTATATCCTTCCATTCAATACGGATAAGGCTGATCATATCAGCCTATCAGTTCGTATGGGTCGATTTTTCATGGCCTGAAAGACCAGTCTGGACTGTCCTTGGTCCTTCCAAGCAGTACGGATGGCTGATCGTATCAGCCTATCAGTACGTATGGGACATTTTTCATGTACTGATGGGACCAGTCTGGACAGTCCTTGGTCCTTCCAGACATTACATGTGGCTGATCGTATCAGCCTATCATAATGTATGGGTCATTTTACATTGATTGATGGGACTAGTCCAGACAGTCCATGGTCCATTGAGTTAAATCCTTTCATTTAGCACGGAAAAGGCTGATCATATCAGCCTTTAAATATGAGTGCGTCGATTTTTCATGGCCCGATGCACCAGTCTGGACAGTCTTTGGTCCTTCCAGGCAGTACGGAAGACTGATCATATCAGCCTATCAGTACGTATGAGATATTTTTCATGTACTGATGCGACCAGTCAGGACAGTCCATGATCCGTTGAGTTAAATCCTTCCATTCAGTACGGTTAAGACTGATCATATCAGCATATCAGTATGTATGGGGTTATTTTTCATGGCCTGATGGACCAGTCTGGACAGTCCTTGGTCCATCCAGGCAGTACGGATTGCTGATCGTATTAGTCTATAAGTACGTATGGGTCATTTTTCATGTACTGATGGGACCAGTCCGGACAGTCCATGGTCCGTTGAGTTATATCCTTCCATTCAGTACGGATAAGGCTGATTAAATCAGCCTATAAGTACGTATGCGTTGATTTTTCATGGCCTGATGGACCAGTCTGGACAGTCCTTGATCCTTCCATGCAGCACGGATGGATGATCGTATCAGCCTATCAGTATGTATGGATCATTTTTCATGTACTGATGGGACCAGTCTGGACAGCACGGTCCATTAGGTTAAATCTTTCCATTCAGTACGGATAAGGCTAACTATATCAGCATATCAGTACGTATGGGTTGATTTTTCAAGGTCTTATGGACCAGTCTGGACAGTCCTTGGTCCTTCCAGGCAGTACGGATGGCTGATCGTTTTAGCCTATCAGTGCGTATGGGTCATTTTTCATGTACTGATGGGACAAGTCCGGACAGTCCATGGTCCATTGAGTTAAATCCTTCCATTCAGTACGGATAAGGCTTATTATATCAGCCTATCAGTACATATGGGTCGATTTTTGATGCCGTGATGGACCAGTCTGGACATTTCTTGGTCCTTCTAGGCAGTACAAATGGCTGATCGTATCAGCCTATCAGTACATATGCGTCGATTTTTCATGCCGTGATGGACCAGTTTGTACATTTCTTGGTCCTTCCAGGCAGTACAAATGGCTGATCGTATCAGCCTATCAGTACGTATGGGTCATGTTTCATGTACCGATGGGACCAGTCCGGTCCGTTGAGTTAAATCCTTCCATTCAGTACGGATAAGGCTGATCAGATCAGCCTATAAGTACATATGGGTCGTGTAAGACCCGATCCTGGTCCAAAGGACCCAACTAGGACCCGCAGGCTAACTTTGATTAATTATGTAATTTTTTTGTTCTTTGTAAAGGTTCCATAGTCATCTAAGTCCATTTTTTTTCAATCATATGAGGTTCAAGTGTGCCGAATCCTAAGTCTATTCATATAAGAGAAAGTGTATCTTTATTGATATAAAAACTTGTGATCCAATACATCGGTTCATTGCACAATAGGCTATTATAAGTTCAATT
>MU108052.1:6859-34581 GCA_012274485.2 Sinapis alba
CTCTCTCTCTCTCTCTCTCTCTCTCTCTCTCTCTCTCTCTCTCTCTCTCTCTCTCTCTCTCTCTCTCTCTCTCTACGCCATTGTCTTGAGTTATGAGAAAATTTATACACACATATCTTTGAAGATATCAAGCATGTCGTGTGGTCAGTGTGTGAACGTTATTTACACGACTAACTCTCTACATTACTTTCTTGGTCTTCTTGTTTGTATTTGAAATACTATTGACTATGGAGTTTACCTAGCAAATAAAATCATTCTTTTTTAAGTTTTAAGTTCGTTCCCAATAATTCTGTATCAACCATACAAACCCAACTTTAATTTGGGTAACAGTAAAACGAACTCCCAAGTTACACGATTTTGATTAAGAAGTTTATCGATTGTCTTATTTTAACATTTTCTTCCTCTATTTATAAACGTATACAGAGCATTGACGAGAAGGAAATGGATACAACAAAATAAATTCAGTCCAATTATAAGATTTCAAGATCCTGACCCAAATATTGTCAAGGTATTTATTTTTTTACGAGTGAAAAAAATCGTATTTATTAATCAAGTCCGAATTTGATACAGAGATAGTAGAGAAAAGCTTGAGGATACATGGTAATAACCAAGGCGGGAGTTAGTTACAATAATGGTTTTGAAGGTCAACAGCTGACATATGGCGTCTTCTTATTGATTTCACTATTGCTGGTTAGGAAGTTTTTAGCTATAAACAGAGTGTGTAGATCCATTTGTTTAGATCATCCAGATATTTTTCATAGAGAAAAACTTCTTGAATCTAATATAAAAACAGAGTGTGATAGACATTTGAGTTGTAGGTTGGCTACATGCCGTAAAGGACTGATGGATCATAATGAGTCTTTGGATCGCAAGTTGGCTTTGGCTATAAGTTTAGTTTCAGTGAATGTTTGGTTTTGGCCGCAGGTTGACTTTGGCTGCCGGTTTGGCTATGGTCGCTGATTGATGGACCTTAAGGTCGAAATATGTAGGAAAGGCTTATTTTTTTGTTAATCTACGATGCTTTTTCCTTATTCTTAGACTACCACTCTTACGTTTGTTTGCCTCTTTATATACCAATATAAGTGAAATGATAGTATTTTAAAATAATGAGACTATTTCTAACATAGAGATACCACTTCAAATTATTTGTTCATTAGAAGTATTTCAAATAATTTCTTCTTTTTATATATTCATCTACTAGTGTTAGATGATTTATCTAGCTAATGTCTCATTCATTCTCAATTTATCTACCTAATGCCTCATAGTTCTCTCTCTAATCCAAATTCTTCAAGTCAGTACTCAGTGGTAACTATATTTCAAAACGAAATTAGATAGCGCAAGTTATCCAAGATCAAGTAGTAAAAATTGTGATATTATTACATAGGAAAATAGCAATTGATATGCATATGAACAGATTGTCTCAGTAAATTACCGGGCGTGAATGACTGAGAGGGTGATTTGGTTCACTGACAATTCATCATCTCGTTGTGTACTTGACGACGATTCAGTCTCAAGAAGACTTCTCCCAACGCAAAAACCGGGCCGTTTAGGCTGAGGAATAGTCGTAGTTTCACTCCCAAGCATCACCATAACAGTCGACATCACTGGTCTGTCTTCAGCACGTTCTTGAACACACAAGAGACCAATTTGTATACATCTTAAGATTTCATGTGTTCGGAGTGTTGATGATGTAGAATCTATGATGATTGGGTCTACGATCTCTATCCCTTTTCCTTCCTTCCAATACCTCCACGCCTGTCCGCAAAAAAATATAGAATCTTTCTTTTAGTGTTATGATCGATAATGACTGCGAAACAAATATCAAATTTAAGTTGTTCTTAACTTACAAAACCAAGGAGATTAAGGTCACGGTTTGAATTGTAGAATCCTTTACTCCTCTTGCCAGTTATAATCTCAAGAAGCAAAACCCCGAAGCTGAAAACATCCGACTTCATCGAGAACATCCCGTCCATTGCATACTCTGGAGCCATGTAGCCGCTGCATGAGGTATAACAAATTCATAAGTTATGATGTTTTCTACTTAGTTTGGATTTAAGACAAAAACTCTTTGTTATTTTGGAGAACAAATAGCTTACTAAGTTCCAACCACCTTCCTTGTGTTAGCTTCTATCTCATCCCGTCCAAAGATCCTTGCCATCCCGAAATCCGAGATCTTAGGAGTCATATTTTTATCAAGCAAGACGTTACTTGCTTTCAAGTCTCTATGGATAATCCTAAACCGTGAATCTTGGTGAAGATAAAGAAGTCCTCTAGCAATACCATTGGTAATGTCAAATCTCTTTTGCCAATTTAAGGTAGAGCGTCGGGTTTTGTCTACAAATCGATCACAATTAAAACATGTTAACTTATCCCGGAATATATTAAATTGTTAGAACATAAGTTGTTTTGAGTTACTTACCAAAGAGATGAGAATCAAGGCTTAGATTCTCCAAGTACTCATATATCAACATCGTCTCGCCCTTATCGACGCAACAACCGAGAAGCCGGACTAGGTTTATGTGCTGAAGCCTTGCAATTAGTCTGACCTCATTCTTGAACTCATCGCTCCCTTGTAAAGACATTTTAGATAGTCTTTTTACTGCGATTTCTTTCCCATCGGGTAAAATTCCCTATTATGTACAGACATGTTTGGTAATAAATGAAAACCTTGTACAGTGATAGATTTTGAGTATATTTTGAATCATTTTTACCTTGTAAACAATACCGAAACCACCTTGTCCAAGCATGTTAGCGTCAGAAAATCTGTTTGTTGCCATGGCAAGAGCTTCAAACTCCATCAATGGAAGCTCAAGATCATCTGTTTTGTTTTCTGTGGATATGTATCTCTCGCTTGTTAATACCACATCGTTTATTAGCAAATCTTGACTTCTCCCTTGATCAACTGTTTCATTCAGAAACAAAAGACATTTGACTTTTCAAATTTAGAGACAATATAAAGGAAAATTTACAGACATTTGACTTTTCAAATTTACAGATTTACCAGTAGGTGTTTGAATTGTTATAGCACTCTTCTGTTTTCTTTTCCAATAGCCGAAAATGATGATACTTATTAGAAGAAAAATGGTCACTCCAATACTAGAACCTATGATTCTTCCATGGCTTGTTATCTTGACATCTGCAATATAAACGACGCATAAGTTTTCATCTACGTACTTGTTAAAAAAAAATCCCTCCCTAAAGAAACTCGTTGTTCTTATGATAAAACATTATACTAAACCTAAATATAATATACTTTTGCTGCTGAATCTAGCTTTTAAACCATACCAATGCTGAGATATACTGTTTGTGACTAATATAGTAATCAGTAGCTTCGCTTAGTGATACAATTTAAAGAAATATTAGATAGATTTTGGTTTTAACATTATTTTATTACATTAAGCTTTTGAAGAAAAAAAATTATGGATTTATAATAACGATCTAAACACATCGATCCACTGATATCTTAACATTTGAATGGATATTTAACCACATATCTTATAACCTGAAATTCCCTAGTATCACACCCCTACAATTACGTGCTCTCAGCTGATTTTTTTTTTTTTTGTTAAATTGTAAATATCAATAAGATAAGAAGTTAATGAAAATCCGCTTACAAGTTATTGAAACCAAAAAATGCTTTTCAGCTGATAACTAAGGACATCTCCAATCCAACTTCATTTTTTCTCTAAAAAAATGGAGTAAAATTGATTATGGAGTAAAAATGATACAATGCTAGTACACTACTCCATTTTCCACTCCATAATGGAGTAATGAACAAAAAATAGATTACTCCATTTATGGAGTGAGAAATGAAGTAAGATTGGATATTTTTACTTCATAATCACTTTTATTCGATTTTGAAGGAAAAAATAGAGTTTTACATTGGAGATGATCTAAAGAGCCGCAAAAACGTTTAAAAAATCCCTAAAAAAACTAAACTGAGATGAAACTCTTGAGATCAATAGCACAAATTAAAATATTTAATGCAACTACTTCAACTTAGTAGAAAGCAATCATACCAGATGCTTTGATCCTTAACTTAGGTAGTCGCAACTAAAACAAAACCCTTAAAACGCATGGAAGAAAGAACTAACCGAGATCAGCAGCGGCTAGTTTAACATAGAGATCCTGACCACCATTTTCATAACTCCTGATATCCAAAAGACCTCCCTTCCAAATCACACAACCCGACCCGCCATCACGAATATCCGTATTAGCGTACGCCGTACAGTTACAATCTTTTAAGCACTTTGCTTCACACTCCTTCAACCCAATTCCTCTGTCCACAACTGTAGACGAAGTATCTGGCAATTTCATCTTCTTCAACTGCACAAACCCATCTCTACCATCACAACTCAACCTCGTCTTCCTCACACAACCAGCTGAATCATCTCTCAAAGCCCATTCCTCCTTCTCATTTACTTTCTCAAACCCTTTGATGCAAATAAAGCCTGGTAACGTGTTGGAATCGCAGTAACCGTAGTTCCCACTCTGTTTGTAGTTGTCGCATATGTCTTTTGGTTGGTACCATAACTGTTTCCAACTCTGTGATCTCTCAATCCACGTTCGTCGTTGTATGGTTCCGGTTGAGCTTAGGCTTAATGTGGTGTAAACGTCGGTTATGTTCATATGGTATGAGTAAGTCACTTCTTCATTACTTGCTATGAAAGTGTAATACATGTAAGCAATTGGTTTCATCTCCGGTACGCAGCTAAACCGGTTTCCAATCCATGGACCGCTTCGGTACACAATTGACTCTCTGTTGAATACGTAGTACTCAGGGAACCCTCTGGTTTCGAGCTTTGTCGAGAAATCCCCACTTGATGGATCATCTGGAGTTTTCCAGGATCTCAAGACTCGGTCGAACCCGGTTTTCTTATCCCAACCGAGTTTCATATCCGGAAGTAAAGTATCTGTCGGGAAATCGAAACTCTGCCACAAGTACCCTTCTTCTGGATCGTTATTGTTGGAGTCTCTGAGCACGAAGTTACCGTTATCAAGAAGCTCTGCCACCACTGGAGATTTCAAAGTTCCAACGCTTAGATTCGTTGACCAAACAGGTGTGTCGGAGTGATCGAGAATGACGAGGTTATTGTCTGATATTTTGAGAGATCCGTTGGGACGAGGTAATGGGTTGTCTCTGTTAGCAACCCATACGTAAGTTCTGGTAGAGATTTTCTTGTACCATATCCCGAGATACCAACGAGAACTTGATCCCGGAGTGAAGAAACCAAGCTCGAAGGTTTCGTTACGAGATACAATGGTTTTGTTGCTTGAGATAGTGAGAGTTTCTGTAGCCGACAGTGTTTTAGCATAGACACCAAAAGCTGGAAACAAAATGAAGAGGAAGATGACAAAGACGAAGGTGTTGTAAGGATGGTGGTAGTTTGGTACACTTCTCATCTCTCTCTCTCTCTCTTTTACTCTCTACGCCATTGTCTTGAGTTATGAGAAAATTTATACACACATAATGTGTGAACGTTACTTCCACGACTTTTCTCTACAGTATTTTTCTTGGTCTTCTTGTTTGTATTAGTTGAAACTAGAGGTTTCACCGCGCTACGCGCGGTTTGTTTGTCTATAAAATTTATATAACTAAAAAACATTCTTTTACTATTCTTAAATTAATTATTAAACAGCTTAAGATGAAGTTGGAATAACTCAAAGAAAATTTAAAAAAAAAATCTAAAATTTGAAAAGACTTCTTGAAATACAACGATTGATGATGATCTAACCTAAATTGATTTTTACACAAACTTATTTTGTATGTTACTGTAAATAAATGATGCACAAATCTAATAGTATATTGATAGATTGGAGGTAACAATTAAAAATATTCTTTGTAATGCCATTTATTGAGCGTAATCAAAAGCTATAAACAACTTATTAAATTCATAATTTTTATCTTATAATTTTGTAATAAATGATATGGAAATTTTACTATTCTTAATATTTAACTAAAATATTTTCGATGTTAAATTTGTAAAGAGGTAACATAAATATCAATCTAATTTTTAGGTCACTTTGATCTTGTTAGTCTTTTATACTAATTTATATTTTTGACAAATATGATTGCTTAGAAGAATTATGTCTTTCTAAGACATCATCTTCTCTCTTAGTTGATTTTCTTTTTTTAAAAAAAATTCTTAAATCAATTTTATTTATATGAATCTTTTTTATATTTTAATTTTTAATTAAAAGAATATATGTTAATTTCAAATAATTAACCTAGATATTAAGTTAATTTCTTGTAGGCACGTTTTGTTAGTTATTTTATCCTGATTTTAACTTACTTTTCGAGAAATTGATTTAAACTTTATTTTGACATATTAATTTTTTGAAAGTTTTACACTTAAGAAATATTTTATGTTAGTTAAACTTTGATGTTTAGTTTCCTACAAAATAGTCTACATATCAAAATTAAATGTTTTTTTTTTCATTTTTTTGAAAGATATGGAGACTCTAATGTTTTTAAAATGCAACTACAATGCTGTCTAAACATATCTAATTGGTTATTTAAAATTCTATGTGGATAACTTTGAATGCATTATATTTTTTTTTTATTAGTATAGAATCAGGTCACTGAATCTTATGATTTTTTTTTTCACGGGGATGATTTATTTGGATTATGTGTGTGAGATGTTTTAAAGTGGAAAAATATATTTTTCATATATTTGTAAATATTTAAAAGAGGATAGCCATAAAACCAAAAAGTGGAAATATTTCTCGAATTGAAAAACATGTAATGAACGAAAAACATGTAATCTACATTAACAACTTAAGACCATATTTTTATGCAATCATTCACCTTCCTTTGCTTATGCTTGAAGAGTCTGCATTAATCTCCATGGCTCAGGTTTTGCCTTTATCTCGTCGTTAAGCACTGTTACCGCAGCCGATGGCTTCTTTCTATCTTCAGCGACATCCGACCTTAATTGATCAAGCTTGGCTCTGATAAAACTCGTGTGCCATAGATTCTCTCTCGGGGGTTGTTTCAGCAAAAGTGGAAAGCTCACACTTGAGCAAACTGAGAGAATACTTCACTCCAAGATGTGCCACAGCCAGCTTCTACTTTCTCGTCAGAAGAGATAGGATTTGAAGATGATGGGGAGATGTCTAGATCATGGAGGACAACAGATCGAGTACCATTTCTATCGGATTCGGTAAGTTGAGATTCCGATATTGTCAAAGAGGAAAAAAATACTGCCAAATACAGTAGATAAATGTTTCTGTTGGCCATCTCAAATTCTAACCTCCGAGATCCGATTGTGGAAGTGCCTCATTGCTAGACATCTCTATCTCCACGACTCTCTCATAAATCTCTTGAAGGTGGAGGAATCTGCCATCAGTTAAAATAGTGATGATGGAGTGCAGGAAGAATCTGAAGGCCTTTGATTCTAATTAATTGGAGGGACATTTAATGTTCTTTGTTAAGAACATGGAGAAACTTAAGTTCATGGAAAAGTTGTAACAACAGATAGTGTACTTTCTTTGTCGCAGGAGAAAAGCCGAAAATGTGAAAGAAGAGTTGCTTGGTGACATGTTTTTTTTTTTGGTCAAAAAAAAAAAAGATAATTGATTATGATTGGTTGATTTTTTAATCCTATGTGGCATAGCTCCCCTTTGAGCATTAAGCCCTTTTATATATTGGGATATCTATTGAGTATAGAGTTGACCTAGCAAATATTATCATTCTTCCTTAGTTTTTCAATTTATTCACAATAAATGTCTCTACCAACCAAACAAATCCAACTGCAATTTGGAGTAATGGTAAAACAAGTTTTGATTCAGAAGTTTTAGGGACTATGTCACTAGGCAAATAGTAATTGACTTAACCTTACGGGTCTTCTTCTTATATCCTTCCTGCTTGCTTTTCACGATTCTCTAATTGAATCTGCTTATTTTGTGTCTGATTTTAAACATTAACCTTTCCCTCCCTGTGTTTAAAAAAAAAAAAAAAAACTTTCCCTCCTATATCTTGTCGTCATCTTCATCTATTACTGAAAGTAAACAGTGCATCTACAAGAAGAAAGTGGATATATTGGGCCGCAACGAAATAAATTTTAGCCCAATTATCAGATTTCAAAATGAGAAGGCCAAGTCAGAGTACAAATCCCACTTGTTAACAACGGTCGTTTTCTTCCTCTGTAAGTGAAAAAGCAAGGATCGTAAATAAGAAAGACATACCAGCTGGAGATTTATGTGAAATAGTACTATGTAACAATTCTGATTTTTTTTTATTAGAGCATAGCTAGATCATTGACAAGTGTAAATGGATGCTTATGTTAAGGACTTAGGTCAAGAACGTTTTTTCTCATAAGAACTCAACCACTTTACTGCTCTGGAGTAACCAAGTACAAGCCCAAACGTACCAACTTGAAGACTCCAACTCTTGAATCTATACACTCATAGAAATCAAGCCCAAACAGCGTGCACTAAACGCATGAAGAATTGTACAAACACACTACGATTCCTTTTATAGCTCAAGGATTGGTTACATTGTCGACTATTTTATTGTGTTGACTATTTGAATAAACATTTGCAAGCTCATCTTCCTTAGATTTCTTGAAATGTATACTTTTAATGGCATATGAATACCTCCATTACGAAAAACGAGCTTGTCAGGTAGGCTTTGAGCTAGCCAACTAGGGGTGGACAAAATATCTGTAAATTTTAATTTGATTCAAACCAAAAAAAATTAGATATATGCAACTCTATGAAACAAAATAAATACTAATATGCAATATCCGTAAGAAACGAAACAAATCACAAATAGAAAACGGATAACTTTTACAGTATTTTTATTTACTAAATTTTTACAGTATTTTTATTTACTAAATTTATTAAATTATTTCTTAAAAAATTTAAAAGTAAATATTTTTTTTGAAATAAAATATTATTTTTTATTATTTTGGATTTTTCTAATTTTTATTTATTTTTACGGATGTAATCGGATACCTGATTAAAAATCTAAAATTTTCCGGATATTCAAAATACCAAATATTTGGGTGAATACGGATCGAATCATGAATACCTCCAAAAACTCGGATATCCGATTTGTGTACACTCCTACTTTAAGCTATTCAAACCTTTCTTCACATTTTTGTCCCAGATAACTTTCTTGTTTTCTCGGAAAATATCGTAGAAGGGAAGCTCAAATTAAAAAAGCAACAATACATGGAAATCTATATGCTTTACTGTTTTAGACATCTTTTGATTTAATGGTAAATAAGCTTGGGCAAAAGAAAAAGAATTGGAATCGAACTAGAACCAAACTGAAATCAAGACTGTATTGAAACTCTCAAATGTTCGAATGATCCTTATATTTATATATCTGAAATAAATAAACTGAACCGGAACTAAACTGCAAACTAAATTGATACCCCGAATATACGAAAACAGTAATTATATATATATATATATATATATATAATATAACTAAATATAATATTTATAATTTTAAATCTATTAAAAATATCTAAAAAATATTTGAAAAACTAAGTTATTATAAAATATCTACACTATCTGAAATATCCAAAATTTTATTTGAATCATCCTAATTATTTGACATTTTACTCAAAATACTCAATATTTAACATAAATTATCTGAACTATTCAAAATAACCAAAGAAACCGAACGAGAATTATTTTTGGATATTTTCTGGTTCGTAGATTTACTATTTGAATCGAACCAAACCGATAACTACCTAAACCTAACTTGAACTGAAAATAGTCTAATCCCTTACCCGAATTACCTAATACATGAACTATCCAAACCAAACCGAACCAATACCTGAAATGTCAAGTGTAGTTCCAAATTTTGTAGCATATTCTAAATACACACGAATAAAATGATTTGAAATAGGTTTATAATGCACAATCCGCAAGTAACACAAACAAAAAAAATCTAGTTTTACAGTAATGGGCTAAAATGTGATATTGAAAGATCATCTAAGTTAAAAATAAAATAAAAAAAATTCTTCCAGTTACAAAGAGAAATAAACTGCGAGAAAACTTTAATCTTTCAACCGGATCAAAATAAGTGTAAATTCTTATTTAATCTAATTTAATTTTCAATTTTCTAAAATTATCTATTTTAATGTTTTTGTTGACTAAGCAGTCTTTGATTATCACTTTTTGTTCAGTGTTTTTTTTTTGGCTTGGTTCTGAAAGTTTAAAGTTTCTTTTTTCATTTTTCATTTTTCTCTTTTTAAATTGCCTATTTTAACTCCTTAGTTAAAAAAATACAAACATGTAAAAAGTTTAAATTGTAAAAAGTAAATATATAGTTTACAAACTAGACCCTTAATAAAACCAAAACCTCAGAAAGCCCAAGAAGTTTAAGAACAATGGAATCAATAGTAAATTACTTCTTTAGCTTTCCCTCCAATTCCCATTTCCTTCCTTTATCAAACGCACAGACCCGAAAACAAAAAACCTCAGTTTGTTCCTAAGAAAAGCAAACCTTTGTTCTCGCAGTAATCAACATCACAGCCTAAAGATCAAAGTAAGCTTTAGGGTTTGATGGTTCTAGGCAACATAGAGAGTTTAGAGTTTCAAATTGCAAAAAGCTATAGACTTTGTTTGATGATTGATGGGTCTCGTAAAAGTTCCTTCTTTTGTTTTGGTCTGTGTAAAGTTTGAGCCTTTTAGGGTTTCACTCACTAAGTGATTAGGGTTTTGTAAAAAATATCGATTCTTTCTTTCCTTTTAAAATTTTAAGAGTGATAGAAACATAATGCGTGTTGAAGGAAGAGATTTGATCGATCTCGTGCTATCCTGGTCTCTTCAAGAAGTACTCAATGTGGATCTTTATAAAGGACAGGTTCTGTTTTTTTGTTCCATTTGTTTCTTGTCGATTTAAGACAAAACACAATCTGATTTGCTTCCGTCTTTGATTGCTTTTCAACAGGTGGGAACGATTCCTACTGAGTTCGACTCAGCAGCAGACTACTTCAAGTCCTTTATTCCTTCACTTATAGAAGAAACACATGCTGCTTTGTTGTCGAGTATAAAGACACTGTGGCGGTCCCCTGTGGTTGAAATAAACTACATTGTGCCAACCGCTGAATTTGAGCTTCCTAATAACTTGTTCTATAAAGTGCATTTGAGTACTGATGAGTCATTGATACCAAAAGATCTCATTGCGCTTACAGATAAAAGGCCTAATCGTGTTGATGGCTTCAACATAACCAATGAACCTTATGTAGTTGCTATAGTCTGTAAGGCAGATCCAGACAGGCCTAATGTTGTCACTATCTTGGCTTCAAAACCACTTTTGCTTGAGAATGTTCATCAAATGAAAAAGAAAGAAAGCCTTTTTGGTGTTTATATGACCAATATAACCACTAACGTTCGTATCTGGAACTCATTGCATCTTGGTTTAGATGGTGGGAACTTGAATCTTCTCTCAACAGTCCTTCAGAGAAACAGTGATGATGATGATGGAGTTTGCATTCCCTGTCGACTTGGAGAAAGTGATGGTCTTGTCCCTAGTCGTTTCCTGAATCTGAATCCTTCACAGGAAGATGCAATACTGAGTTGTTTGGATGTTAGAAGATGCCACCATGCAAACACCATCAAACTGACTTGGGGTCCACCAGGGACAGGGAAGACCAAGACAACGAGTGTAATGTTGTTCACGCTTCTAAACGCGAAGTGTAGAACCTTGACTTGTACTCCAACGAATGTTTCTGTTCTTGAAGTGGCGTCAAGAGTTGTGAAACTAGTCTCTAAGTCGTTGAAGCTCGGTAACTACGGTCTTGGAGATGTAGTTTTGTTTGGGAATGGGGAGAGGATGAAGATCAAAGAAAGGAAAGATCTTGTTGACTTCTTCATTGATGAACGCGTTGATAAGCTTTACCCATGTTTCATGCCGTTTTACGGATGGAGAGCTTCTATCAATTCCATGATACGTTTACTCGAGGATCCACAAGGACAGTATAATCACTACTTGGAGAATATTGCGCGTGTTAAAAGCAAAGACACTGTTTCTAGATCATTTCAGGAATATCTACCAGAGCGATTCAGTGAACTTAGGAACGACCTGGAGCTTGCTTTCTCAAGTTTATGCACACATTTGCCTACTGCTTTACTCTCAACCCAAGCTGCAGCACGTATGTATGAATCTATTGACCTTGTCAAAGACGCTACAGTTTCAGCTATACCAGAAGAAGGTGTGAGTGGTGGTGAAGGACTAAAATCAATCCTCGTTGTTAATGGTGACAGATTCAGCAGAGAACAAGTGACAGTGGAAGATTATTATCTAAAGCTGTTGAGATTGATCCCTGAAATTTTCACACTTCCAGGTGTTGGTGATAGGCATCTTATTAAAGAGCTTTGCTTGGGACACGCTTGCCTGCTTTTCTCTACAGCATCATGCTCTGCAAGGTTATACACTGGACGACCAATACACCTTCTTGTGATCGATGAAGCTGCTCAGTTAAAAGAATGTGAAGCAGCTATTCCTCTGCTGCTTCCAGGAATCCAGCATTCAATTTTGATTGGAGATGAGAAACAACTTCCTGCAATGGTCGAAAGCCAGGTATATGCTCTCTTCTTCCTCAGTTTTGTTGCATTTTCCTATAATAACAAACACATTTACCTATAATAACAACACTATACAGATTGCTTTGGAAGCAGGATTTGGGAGAAGTCTCTTTGAAAGATTGGCGATTCTTAAACACAAGAAATACTTGCTAAACATCCAATACCGGATGCATCGATCGATAAGTATATTCCCAAACAGAGAGTTCTATGGAATGCAGATTCAAGATGCTCCAACGGTTAAACAAAGAAACTACACAAAGCAATATCTTCCTGGGAAAATGTATGGTCCCTACTCTTTCATCAACATAGCAAATGGTGAAGAACAATATGGGGAAGGACGCAGTCTGAAAAACAACGTTGAGGTAGCTGTTGTCTCCGATATAATTGCTAACCTTCTCCAAGGTGAACTATCTTTTGAATGAAAATGTTGTTCTCTCTCTCTGTGGTTCTGGAACAATGAAGCTTAGCTTTTATGTTTTTGAATGCAGTTTCGGAGAGAACAAAGACACGCATAAGCGTTGGTGTCATTTCACCGTATAAGGCTCAAGTATTGGCAATCCAAGAAAAGATTGAGGAGACATGTAGGGGTGGTGATGCAGGAGGACTGTTTACGTTGAAGATTCGGTCAGTGGATGGGTTTCAAGGTGGTGAAGAGGATATAATCATAGTTTCAACTGTTAGGTCCAATGGTATTGGAAGAGTTGGGTTTCTTGCAAACAGACAAAGAACAAATGTGTTACTCACTCGAGCAAGGTTCTGTTTATGGATACTTGGAAATGAGGCAACTTTGATGAATAGCAAGTCTGTGTGGAGGTATCTGATACAAGACGCAAGAAAGCGAGACTGTTTCCATAATGCTGAAGAAGACGAGTCATTAGCTCATGCTATTATTGATACTGCGAAAATAGAGTTTATCCAGCTTCATACACCACTGAACAATTCAAGATGGAAGGTGATGGATGAACACTGCTTTGTTTCGTTTTTTTTTTAAAAGAATGACTCTGTTTTGCATGTGAAACAGGTTTGCTTCAGCGAGAAGTTCAAGAAATCTGTGGGAGAGATTAAGAACCCGGATATGTACAGGAAGATCAAGAGTTTCTTAGAAAGGATATCTCTGGGTTGGCTTCATGAAGAAGAGTCAGAGAGAGATAGTTTGATAAAACAAAGCAAGATGGACGATGTTCTAAGGATCATTTGGGCTGTAGAAATTTTGAAGGAAGAGTTTCAGTATATCCAAGTTCTGAAGATATGGGATGTTGTGCCATCATCTGATGCTCCTGAAGCTGTAAAAACTCTGAACTTACACCATATGAAATATACGGAAGACGAGGTAGAAAAGTGCAGAGCCAGATGTATTAGTGGGTGAGTGACAGGTATCTCATATAACGTAGTAACAAGTCAAACACTGATTCTTTGAACATTGATACAGGGACGTAGTTGTACCCTTGAGATGGTCTTTAGAGTCTACAAATGGAAATGGAAATAGCGACGTTATGGAGGAGACATTTGGATCACTCAACATTGGGGGAGAAATGATTACTTCTGAACAGCCCAAGTAAGTTATATTTGAGATATTCAAAGTACATTTGAGCATATGATCAAAGTCTCACTGGTTCTTTTGTGGAGTGTAGTGACTCTCTGGAAGATGAAAAAGAAGAACAAGATATCGAGGTAGACCGGTTAAGCCATCTTCTTTCCTCCAAACTTACTCTATGACATGGTTATATCTGCCTTAGTGTCTTTTTGTCTGAATACGTTTTTAAAGAACTCATCTGTACAAATTCTTTTTGGTGGCATATAGAATGCAACTTCTGTATGAGTTTGACTCAAAGAACACACGTTTTAATACGTTTACATTAGCCTTAGATTAGATTCTGTTCTTCAAGTTTTTGTGTAATCAGTATCAAGAATACGAGGAAGAAAATAGCAACCAGAAAACCGATAATTCATTCATCTTTTTTATACATAATTGAGTAGAAATGAAATTAAAAACTAAGAGAGATAGACAAAGAACCATATAAAATAGTAAACCGTAACTCTAAAAAAAACAAATGAAAAGAAAACACAGTTAAGAAGGGTTTAAGAAAGAATCAACCTTAACATTGGTAGCGCCAGACAAGAACTTCATGCAGATAGGAGGCTTAACACCAGCTAAAGCAAGTACAGAGCTTGGTAATGTCCATATCCCTTCCCCACATATCAAACCAGAAGCAACAGCAGAAGAGAATGCATCAGCTTTTGGTCTATTCAGCTTCCTCCACACGAACAGAATGAGACTTCCCACGCACATATCGATCGTGAAGTAACCTCCGATGTAAAACGGTATTGCCATAGCCATCGGGAGAGGGATGAACCGAGACCAGTTAGGCCCCACCACATCCCTTACACCGTTCACAAACACTGCTGCTGCGAAGAATATGTAACAGATCATGAGGCAATTTTTGGGCAAAGCAGAGAATCCTTCTACCCCGAGTATCGACATGTTCCTGTAGACTAAGGCGTAAGGTGCGGGATATGCGGTCCCGGTTTGACCAAAGTCAGGAAAGGCCTTGTAGAATAGCCAGAAGACGCAAGGAGAGATGACGCATCCCATCGCTGTTCCAATCGCTTGGCTCAAGAACATTGATCTCGGTGAAGCTAGTGTCATGTAACCGGTTTTGAAATCTTGCATAAGATCAGAAGCGGTGGAGACGATGTTCATCATGACACCACAAGCCGCGAGTCCGGCTAAGACGCCTCCGTTGGCTGAACCAGCCCAAGCTCCGATGGTGAAAATGGCGAGTTTTCCGTAAGTAGAAGCTAAGGACCAGTCAGTGAGTCCGCAACCGTAGGCGTTACAAAAGGCTAGGACAGGAGCGATTATGTACATGGTCAAGATGTGGTACCATTTGAGCTGAGGGAAGATGTGTGGAACTGTGATGATTGAGACTATGGCCATGACTACGTAACCGGTTACAGCGATCCATGATGGGATTCTGTCTTTGAGGAAAAGCTCTGTTCTTCGTTTGTCGTCGTAAGAAATGGTTACGGTGTTTGATGATGACCGGTCGTTGACGGGAAGAACATCTCTGTTCTTGAACTGCGTGTATAGACCGACGACAGTGCGGCCTAGGACTTTGATGAAGTTGTAGAGACCATCACCGAGGATCATAGCTATGGCTATAAACACCTGATTCATTGATTAATAGTTAGTAAATATCAAGGAAGTTGTGAGAGAAGAGAGAGAGAGTGATACCTTGTAGCCTTGAAGGCCGTGGAGACTAGTTGGAGAAAGATCTGCAGAGTACCATTTGCCTTTTTGGGCACCTATGAGAGGCCACATAACACCCCATGATAGTATTGATCCAACAAGAAGCGACACATTGATTAGATATGGACATATCATTCCAACACCAACATATGTAGCTGAGAAATCAAAGTAGAACCTGTTTTGATGATATTCACAGATTAGAATAATTTAGTTTAAGTCGCAAATTTCTCCATGAGAAGGCAATCAGTAGATGGTGAAAAGTTAACCTACTTGTTTTCATAGGCTTCGAGTCCAAATGTAGGGAAGTTAGCAAAGCCACAGCCGTCACCAGAAGTAAAGAACCATTGGAAGAAACCCCATAAGAAGCTGAATGAGAAGAACTTTCCCAATGCTCTCACCTGCTTCCTGTATTATTCGAAAAGAAAGTGATCAATATTCAGACAAGAGAACCTCGTAGTAACATTGAGGAGCATGAAAGATTCTTACTTCGCGAGCTTGGCACCCTGAGGTGTGTGGAAGCTGTTGATGAGATGAGCAGTTGCAGTACCACTAGGATATGTCAATTTGAAGTCCACTATCATGATCTGAAAACAGAATTTCAGTAGATATGACATTTTGTTGCAAAAAATGTATTTAAATGTGACCAAAGATGTAAATTAAGGACGTGCCTTTCGAAGGGGAACAACAGAGAAGAGACCGAGAAAGCTAACGATAAAGAGAAACCCAATCATCCAACCCAAATGAGGATTCTTTATGTTGAGAGGAGTATTAGCTTCGGCTGATTGTTTAGCAACAACATCACTCATCCCAAAGAGATAACTACCAAACCCTCCTGTTCACAATTATTAAAGTCAAACTGAACAATCAGCGTTGAGTTGATGATCTTCACATACAGATTATTAATACAATCACACGAAGCAGAGGATCCAAATATCTCACATCATGACAGAACTAAATCTTTCAACTATTCAGCATTACGAGTGTATCACCTTATTCATACTAATAAACCCTTTAAACAAAGTTTTGTTCATATACGAAAGAAGTAGTTTTTTTAGCAGTGTCTGGGTATCGAGTAGGATCTATAATTGAAAAAATAACGTCGTTTCATGTGAACATGTTTACATGAAATCGTTTCCTTTAATTAAAAACCAAAGCACAATCTAATCATAACTCAAATCCCCTCTACTTAAATTAGTGATCTGATTCTTTTAATTAGTTGAAAACTAAGGAACATGTGTATACATCTAGCCAGCTGTACTTACTCCATGTTCCCATTTGACACACATGGTGGACCGTGGATACACACAAACAAACATTAACTCAAAACGGGAAAGCAACGTTGACTTGATATATATGGAATTTAAATTTATAATCACAATTAAACAATTTCGGATCTAAAAATCTCACATTAAAAGCATACTCCCTCCGTTTCATATTACTTGTCGTTCTAGGTTTATTCACACATATTAAGAAAATATATGATTTTGTATATTTCTAAAATAAAAACACAATTACCTATACACCTAACAATATTTCAACCAATAGAAAAATAAAAACACAATTACCTATGAATCTTATTAATGAATTTTGCATTGAAACTCTAAAACGACACTTATTTTGAAACGAAAATTTTTCCCTACAACGACAAGTAATATGAAACAGAGGGAATATTTACTAAAAAAGATGAGATCCTACTGTATTTATCATCCACAATTTTCATCATGTAAGTAAAGTTTTTACTATTCAACATGAATGCACATATTAAATGTATAAATAAGCTCTTCAAAAAATTTGTATGAGAATTACATTATTTATTACTCCCAGTTTTTAAAATTTTTACACATCAATTAAGGAATTACAAACTTTTATACAATCATTCTCGATTACCTAAAAATAATAATAACTACAATTAATTCAACCAGTAAAAATCATACTGCAGAATATAAATAGTCAAAAATATCAATTTACATTTAACTTTTACATATAAACTTGAAAACATCACTTAAATGAAAAAAAAAATCCTTAAAACTCCACTGATACCGAGGAAGTAAAATCTAGTGTTGAATAATTAGTGTTTTAGATGTGGATTAGTTACTTTAGTTAAAAACCAAACTAAAAACTAATAAATGGTCATAACTTAAATCCCATCTACTTAATTCGAGGTCTATTATAATCCTTTTGCTTAATCGAAATTAAGGATCATGTGTGTACATCTAGCCCACTCTACGTTACTCCATGCACACATGGTGGTGGTGGGCATAGCAAGTCAACTCCTATTAGAACGAATCACGTGAGACAACAACAAAATTGTTTGCTTGGGAAGTCACGGCTCCACTTAGGTCATTTTCTACCAAACAGTAGAACTGAACTTTAATAAAGTGCTACTTTTCATAAAACTTTTTCTACTAAACACTACAAATCACACTACTTAGTAGTATTAAATCACAATACCATACTAAATTTAATGTCATATTTTAAACAACTTTAGATACTATTCACTTAAATAATAACAAAATGTTTTACATCATTTTAATAACAAAATATTAAGCTAAACACATATATAACTAATATAATATAAATATTATATATTTAAATAATTTCTTAAAATCACTATTCACAATTATTTAAAATTATTTCTTAAAATCACTAATTAAAGCATAAACTGTTAAAAGGAGATATATTAAAGAGAAAAATATATTATATATTATTCTAATAAATTTCTTTTAGTATAAAATATTTTTACTCAAATTGAAAAATTTTAAAGTTAAACTCGGATCTACTAAAATTTAACTTCCAAATAATAATAAAATATTACCTAATATCTTTTACAAGATAACTTTACATTTTGACGTCAGAAATGAAAAAAGAAAAGATATTTTTAACAACTAATTTTCACCACATAATCATAACACATGCATGACTTGTTAGTTAATTTAAGAGTAAACTACACTAAAATTTACAAAAAGTATATAATCCGTCTTTTTCACAGAGCCGCAAAAGGTTAAAAAAAGAAATAAAGACGGTGACAGGAGCGAGTTGGAATCAGTTACGATTCAGCTGACGCATCCACATCACATATTCGAAAAAATCCTACTAGATTCTACTCACCTAAGCAAACTATCAAATTCAATTTTTTTTTTTTTTTGCTTATTCAAAGTTAAGAAAACAGAGTTTGATCGTGAAAATGAACGTACCGCTAAAGGCGATGCCGGAGGAAGCGACGACGCAGGTTTGAATAACGGTGTTCTCTTGCCTCGTGAACGGCTGTTTCAGAATCCCAGCTTTGTTAAGTATCTTCGTCCACGTCTTCACGAAGAAGAAACTGAGTAAACCGGCGGAGATGTTAAGCGACGGGATGATCCCGGTCGTGAGATTCAGCTTCATCACCACGAAGGTGAAGAGAATCGAGAGGATGAAACTCACGATCATCGCTCTGAACGTGAGCTGATTCTGCCACGGAGGAGGAGCATCGGCACTCTCTTCGAAGATTCTCTCGACGGAGACTTCTTCCGCCGCCGGGGATCCTCCATCTGCGGAATTGAGATCGTCGTCTTTCTTAGCTCGCTCTACCTCCATAACTCGGATCGGATCTGACCTAGAGAGGGAGGAGAAGAAGGGTGTGGTTTGTTTATAAGAGAATCTGAGGAGAGAAAAGCGGCTATTAAGAAGGAAATCGAAAACCGATTCTATTACATGTGTGGGAGTGAGAGAGAGGGAATCAGTTTTACATTCTATATTTATAGTCAATGCTCAATTTTCTCTAAACACGGATTCTGTAGTACCCACGTCTTGTAGTTGGAGTATATGATCCGGTTTTATATTTTCGCTATTTGATCCGGTTTTACATTTTAACCTATTTTTATGATGACCCATGATAATTTCTATATCTGGATTTTGCATCTCATAATTTACGATAGTAAAGTATGTTTTTAAATGTTGTAATCACATTAAATTTTAAGAGATTAATTATATATAAGTAACAGAAAAGTGATCCCGCAACATGCAATCTTAAAGCTTAATCTATTAACTAAATTATGACTCGAGATTCGAAAGTATCGTGTTTTTAAAATTATAAAACAAAGTATTATATGAATTATTATTTGAGAAATTCCCTTACATAGCCCCTTTTAGTTTGTTTGTCACAAAAATAGCTTTTAAGGAAGAAAATGACCAAAATGTTTTTTAGAAGCTAAAAAATTTATTTATATGCATTTATACCCCTAGGGTTAACTAATTTGGACTTTAGGGTTTAGAGTTAAGGGGTGGATTTGGAGTTAGGGTTTCAAATTTCAAAAAAAAAAAATTAAAAAATCAAAATTTCAAAAAAAAAAAGTCTATTTTGGTCATTTTAGTTTTTGTCACAAAAATTAAAAAAAGCTATTTAAGAGAATTGCCTTTATTATTTTGAGATTGTATATTATTTTGAGATTGTATATTATTATGTTACAATATTATAACAAAACGGAAAATTTGTTTATAATTATATAATTTTGAATTAATTTATTTGAGATTTTGTATGTACATTTTTATATAACTCACTCTTAAGTTTAAACATTTTATCTTGATTCAGAAAACTCAACCGAAACTAATCCAAAAATGTAGGTATTATTCGAGTCTCAATCTAGAACAAATACATATTGGATATTCTTTTTGGACTCGTGGATCTTGGTTTGGATCCAGATTCTACCCAAAAATTCAATCGAATAATAAAAGTACCTAAAATATTTTGTGGATATTAAGTATATTTGGATATTTCATATATGTTTTTGGTACTACAAATATTTTTAAAATTTTAGGTTTACTTTTTCAGTTATAGTTTCTGAGTTTCGAATTTCAAGTGAAATTTTAAATTTTAAAATATATTTCAGATATTTTAATAATTTTTTGGGTTTTATCAGTTCACCGGATCAATTTCAAATTAAATTTAAGGTCTTTTATGTTAGAATAATTAATGGTAGAATAGAAAAATTATATATAAGGTCCCATAAATTTTTTACTATTAGATTTTTAGAATGGTTCATTTAGTATAAATTCTCTACGTGGAATATTACAAAATTGTTTAAATATGATATATATTGTGTATAATATTGCAACATCAAAAACCTTAATGATTATTGTTTTTCATGTATTTGTGGTTCGTTTGTTAATTATTTTCTACAAATATGGAATATATTTATTTAAATAAAAAGGGAGAATAACATTGCTTTAACTGTCTTATGTTATATTCACGTATCATATCCTAGCTAACATACAATCTACATGAATAGCAGTTTGTTTCCAAAGATTTGTTTTCACTCCAAAGGAACTCACGTTTAACCAAAATAGTTTTTTTTTTTGTAATCTCTAAAGTAAACATTTTCATTTAATCAGATTTTTTTTGGAATTCATATCACTTATTCATGCATGTATCAATCACCTAGAGCTGGACAATTTATCTATTTATCTATTAAATTTAATTTGATTCATTATTTTTGTGATCTGAAAAATGCGAATATCCGTAAATCTTTGAAGCAAAAGCAAATATTAGAAATCTATATCCGTTAAAAATAAAGTAAACCACAAATACTAAAAAATTAGAAATGGATATTTGCACCGACTTCTATAAAAATAAATGTATATCTATAATTAAATATATATTTTTAATATATAGTATTATATAAATATTATTTTTAAATATAATTTTATTTAATTAAAAATATAATACAAATTTTTTATCGTAAACTAAGAAAAATTTTATAAGAAATTTTTATTAATTTATAAATTTATACAACATATAGTTTTATTAATTTTACTTTATATTTTATATTATGTAAAATATATATTTTTAGAAAAAATTATATATTTTTATAGATTTAATTGTATTGAACAAAGCGATAAAGTATCCGTAAATATTCATAAACTTTTGTATATATCTATATATTTTTTGAATATCTGAAAAATTGGATATTTATATTTTTTCGAAACAAAATAAATAAAAGAATCAGATATCAATTAAGTACAATGCAAATCATAAATATGAAAATATGATATTTATTGGATATGTGTCTATCCCTATAAATTAGCTTGGATTTACCACATAAAAAGTCATGTGATAATTGGGTTACAGATTAAATCATGGAAATTTCTTTTAAGAAGAGAAAAACAAATCAGACGTTCCCAATGTAACGTTGACGGCGCTATGCTTCTATCTCGACGGAAAATGTGTCTAACGTTAAGTGACCTTTATGGTTAAACACAATAATTAGAGGGGCTTCTTAATAATATCTTCACCGAATCTTCTGGTATATTGTCTTTTATTCCAAAGCTGGAAGAAGAAGTCAAAGACGATACACACAACAACAATGGCGTCGTCATCATCATCCTCTTACCTCCTCCTCCTCCTCGCGATCACCGTCTCTTCCCTTTCAATCTCCACCATCGCCGCACGTCCCTGCAAAACTTTCCTCATCTCCACCTATTCCCTCTCAATAACCCCTGAAAACCCTAACCTCGATTCCGAATCCGATCTCTCCCCAACCCGATTCGTCACCGTCTTCACAATCCGCCGTCTCAACCCCAACCCAATCGTCCCTTTCTTCGTCAATCGCCGCCACGGAATCCTCCCTTCCGCGTTCCAGAGGCCTCAGATCAAGGAGAATCGTCCTCAGCTATCTTTCCCTTTCATCTCCGAGAACGTCAAAGATCGCACGAGAGACATCCTTAGCGTCGTGATGGCTCTCTTGTTCGGAGTCGGATGTGGTGCCTTGACGGCAGCGACTATGTACCTCGTGTGGGCTCTGGTAGTGAATCGTCATGGGTACAGTTTCGAGGAAGATGATTACGAGAACGAGGAATCCGATGAAGCTAGCTTGAAGAAGTTCGGTTACGTCAAGATCCCTGATCCTGTGAAGGTAGCTGCTTAATTCGAGGTTGTTCTTATCCTATTACCCAAACAGACACCTTTCGTGAATTTAGTTTCTATTTATTATTAAATTATTGTCTATCTATGTTGCGTTGCGTTGGTTATCAGTAAATTCGAGTGTTTTTTATGGATTTATCTATAGCTAATATGTATACTGATGAAATATTATCAGTGCGTTACAAGATTTGTGTTGGGGATGTAATGTTTATAATTTAAAGTGTGATTATAATGTGAGTCTTGTCTTCAGAGATAAGCAGATAGCTCTTATAGTCTTTGTTGACTCGCTAAGTAAGTCGCAAGATGTGTATGATTCTTATTGATTAGTAGTTATTTTTATGTATGAAAGAGCTTCAAGCTTGAAATTCTTAATGATGATAAACAATTAGGCAATCACATTCTCCTGAAATTTGGTATCAGGATATGTATTGATTAGTTTCTAGAGCTTAATAATGATTATTAATTTGGATGAGGAAAAATAATTAGGTAATCCTTAGTGCTTTCTGGATCTATCAGCCTGGTAAACACCTTTTTGTTATGTTGTAATCGAATTCCTTTAGTCTCTTTCAATATCTATATATTAGTTTGATTGTAGCTTTTTATACTTGAGTTATCTCCAAGAACATCAGTTCCTCCAGAGTTCCTCTCCATAACTTCATTTCCGCCATCGACAACATTTGATTATGTGAACAAAAAAGTTACGTTCATTTTGGAGGCCTCTTTGTTATATGGAATATGTTGTAGCTTGATAATTAAACTATGTTTTATAAGTCTTGATACAGACTAACAAAGGGGCATTATCCCATATAACAAAAGAAGAGTATAATTATTACAACAAGACAAGTTAACATCGCTAGCAAAGGAACATGTCTTTTTAAGACAGAGTGCGTTCAGACAAGTGTCTTTAAGTTTCTAAGACTCAACTTGCGAAATAATACGTTCATAATACAGACATTCAAACAGAGAAATAGGTGATGATGAGAACTAATACCCCCGAAAGAGATAAAAGATCTATCAGAAATGGGTAAGGTTCTGTGGGAAGGATGATCCTTCCCCATGTTCACCCATTTTGTGCACATCATCTGGCGACAGTATCTTTATGTACCAAACGCTGTTCACAAATGACCTGCATAATGTTCACCCCATTTCCAATCAAACTTTAGAACACATGAAGGGAAGGAAAAGGAAGGAAAGAAGAGAAAGTACTAACTCCCAAGGATCATCGCCGAGAAGAAGAATATCATCCTCCTTGTCCACGAATACAAGCTGCCAGCCTGATCTAAAGGCGTCTTCCAACAACCCTTTGATGTCAAACATTTTACCCAACTCTTCTCTCAGCTCTTGATAGCTGCTGAACCTAGATATGTCCAGTGATCTCCCCACCGCACCAGATTTATAAACCTTCACCATACAATCATCACTTTACTATATTCATGTTACATAAAAACAAACGAATGGATAGAAAGTCACAGCACCTTAACAAAGTTCTTTGTGTGTTCAACCCCATGTGCTAACTCGGGAGTTTCTTGCAAAGTGTTCTGAAATCCAGAATCTGTCAGTGGCATTGAGGAGGTATCAGCATCTGCTGACAAATTACCATAACGAGGAACCGTGGTTGGGAGGAAAAGTCCAGACTCCGAATCAACACCAAAAAGAGAGAGGTTTTGGGTACTTGGAGGAGGTTCCAGAGAAGGACTTGCTCTACCGTAAGCTTGTCCAAGCGACAATGGCTCAGAAAAATAGTTGGTTTCTGGATGAGAGTGTTTTAGAGACCAATCCTGTGTCGGTAATTGCTCAGACTGGCCAGTTATAGAGAAATTCAAGAGGTTGCTACTATCTCCAGAGCCTTGAAGGGTCAAATTTTGTTGCTGTACTGGATTAGCTGCTGATGTGAATTTGTTGTTGGTAAAATCTGATTTCATGAATGAAGGTGAAAGCAAATCAGAATGCTGCCACACACGGTCCGGTTGCCCAGCTACTTGGTTACTAACTTCTTGTCGCATGTTCTGCTGAGGAATGTTCTCACTCAGAATCTGCGTCTGAGCCTGCAGAAGATGACGTGGGATTTGCTGCTGGTGATGTTGCTGCAAATCGGAATTGTGGATGGCAGCTGATTGTTGAAGATATTGGTGGTTTGGCTCTTGGAGCTGGACAAATTGCTGTCTCAGAGGATCACCACCTCCCAAGTTTTGCAAACCGGCTGCCAACATTGCTTGGTACTGCTGATTCTGGTCAGTTCCCAGTAGACTGAGATCCAGCCTCTGTTGCATCCATGGGAATACATTAGCAGACGGATAGTTTAAGGGAAGCAATCCATTCTCTCCAGCTCCACCCCTAAGCCATGTTAGGTCACCTCTGCTATCTGTAACATTACATGAGTTATGTAAACTACATAAAAAGAGTGAACACTTTTTGTAAAACAGTTTAGAGGTGATATCACTCAAGGGCTTCTCATATATCTTCAACAAAAGAGAAGATAAACTCATTCAAATGAGCATGCAAACACTCTAGTTGCTTGGGGGAACATAAAGTATAAAAACCAGAACATTGATTGTACAGTTTCAAGGAACAAAACAAATGCAATCACTAACGATAATGTCTATCTACGAGAAATAGTCATGCTAAGGCTCACAAATTTCACTATTTTTAGTAAAATTCACACCTGCAACACTATTTGATGCAACACTTCCATATGTAGAAAGATAAGCCTACCATCTACAACTTTTCTCATAAGACATTAAATGAATAGTTTCCTTTTCTGCTCATCCTTGATGCCTTACATTTGGTTGTCTAATCGTATTTTACACACATATGATTTTAAGGTCTAACTAATACCAGATTGAATAGTTAGTCGAAGTATGATTGTCTAATATCCTGCATGTTTTGAGTAAAATGTAACACAGATACAACAGCCAATGGTGGATACCTTGAAATGACGATGCACCCGGGTGCCAAGGACGCTTTAGCCTGAGAGGAAAAAGTGATGGATACATGGGAAAAGTGGTAAGAGGTTCAATCTCCCATAAAGAAGCCCTTGCCTGTCTTTCTCCAGCGGTCGACTCATCCCAACCAACCTACATCAAGAATATTTAAATCTTTGATATTAAATGGAATTTTAAGAAAAGCTCTCAGCTTAAAGGCAAATGCTTTTAGATTTATTAGGCGTTCATGCATTCTCTACGATTAATTATTGCAAATAATGGTTTCTTCTTATAAACTAAAGTGTGTACCTTCACAGACCGCCAATGAGAGTTCGGCCAAAGTACAGAATCCAAATCACCGATGCCAGTTATAGTACCCATGTACCTGAAAAACACCACGTCATTGTCAGAATATGAAACAGTTGATGTTAGTGTGACAAAATGATTAATTTTCCTCAGTGACAGAAGCAGAAAAAAGTTAAAAATTGCATTTCCAAGTGACTTTACCTTCGAACACTTGACTCTTCTGTCTCAAAGAGCATACGAAAGCGCATGCCAACTGAAATACGCGTGTGAAAAACAGCTTTAATGTACTTGGGAAGTGGTAGCACAAACTCAGATGAGCTAGATCTGAGCATAAAGAGAATGTCAGTGTAGCCATTTTAAGATACTGAGAGGAAGAAGAAGCAGTAAAAGCTGTTCTTCAACCTTGGATGATAAAACACTGTAAAACAGCTATTAGTCGCTGCCGCATGAGCAGCTGCAGCGAGGAGTCCAATATGCATGCTATCACTAGATAACATAGAAGATGGTACAATAGTCTGTGGCCGAGTGGCATGACGAATTCCCAAAAGGAGCTGATTCCTTTCATTCCTGAAAGCAGGAAATAAGGTTAATATGGTAATCAATAATCACCATGAACAAAAAGGGAGTACAATGGACAAGTAGAACTACCTGATGAATATGACAGAATCTCCAGTTACAAGTCGCTTGGCACTCACAAAGACACTCCATCCAGTAGTAAGCAGATGCCGTTTGGGCTGGCCTGCAAATATATACCGGATAAATGTAAAAAAAAATTGGTAATGCAAGCACAACAAAAGAGTTTTCAATTGTCAATATATTATATAACTAGGATCAGGCATCAACTATTATATGTCAAAGCACTACCTACTACTTAGGATACTAATAGCTGGAGCATGCATTGGGGCATATTCCATTTACAGAAAAAAATACATAACTATGTCTTGCGTCAACACAATAAGTTTTTTTTTCTAAGATCTTATTTTAGTAGCCAAAAAATGATCACAGCCAATATTACACAGCAACAAGGATTAAAACCAAGCAGACAACGCAACTATGAGTAGTTAAAAGGATCTACTCAAAGAAGAAAGGTGAAACCTACCCCGAAAGATATGCCTAAATTTCCATTCATTGTCATGGAGATCCTTTGCAATCAACTCTTGTGCTGGTGGCTGCTGTGTGTAATCCTGCAGCAAAGAGAAAGAGGTGAGACATCTAAGAACATATCTCACAGTATTAGTATTAGCCACTATGCTAATTAAAAGTAATACCCACCAGTGGAGGAAAGACTTTCTCAGCAGCGCGTCTTGGAACAGAAAACCCTCCGTGCGTACTAGTATCACTAGCTGTCAGCGTCTTACAGAAGTAATTGCTAGGTTGCTTGCTCGGGATTCCCAACTCAATCGGTACAAACGTATCCTTCTGCTCTTCCTATGACAGCTCAAAAACCATTGCATTTACCAAACTGATTCTTGTAACAAATACTGAAACCATTTGTACTTTACCTGTGTCAATGGTTGAAGTACCATTTGAGCATATACCTCATCCGTCTCCAAGTCTGCCTAAAAAAATAATACAAAACCAAAAAAGACCCATAAACTTACAAACACACAACATCCCAAAAAGACCACTTTGAGTAATTGAGAGAAAAAGACAGGGAACTAACAAACTACGCACATGCATTGTAACATTATGGAGCTGACATATTAGTTGTGGTGGTAGAGTTGGATAATTGGGTATGTGACCTTCAACTTCCTTATTAGTCGTAGCAGCAACCTATAAATAGAATAAAGGCTTCCTT
>MU108053.1:0-12173 GCA_012274485.2 Sinapis alba
ATATCCCAACTGTCTAGACATGGATATCCTGATTAGAAAGTGGAATAACTTCTTCAACATAACTCCTATGAGATTTATCCAAGTTCATGAAAGACTCTCCACTGATTAATGGTTCCAAATCAAGGTTCTTACATAGTGATTCATCCTGGTTTGATTAGAAGCTTAAAGAACTTGATATATGTCCAAACATGCTAAACATGGATATCCTGATTAGAAAGTGGAATAAATTATGTAACATACCTCTTATGAGATTTATTCAACTTCATGGACACTCTCCACTGGTTAATTGTTCCAAATAAATCTTCTTAAATACTGATTCATCCTGGTTTTTGATTAGAAGCTTGAAGAAGTTGTCATATGTCAAAACAGGCTAAACCTGGATATCCTGATTAGAAAGTGGAATAACTTCTTTAAAATACCTCCTATGGGATTTATTCAACTTCATGGACACTCTCCACTGATTAATGGTTCCAAATCAAGCTTCATACATAGCGATTCATCCTGTTTTGATTAGAAGTTTGAAGAACTTACCTTATGTCCAAACAGTGTAAACATGGATATCCTGATTAAAAAGTGGAATAACTTCTTCAACATAACTCCTATGAGATTTATCCAACTTCATGAAAAACTCTCCACTGATTAATGGTTCCAAATCAAGCTTCTAACATAGTGGTTCATCCTGATTTGATTAAAAGCTTAAAGAACTTGCCATATGTCCAAACAGTCTAAACATATATATCATGATTAGAAAGTGGAATAACTTCTTCAACATAACTTCTATGAGATTTATCCAACTCCATGAAAGACTCTCCACTTATTAATGGTTCCAAATCAAGCTTCTTACATAGTGATTCATCATGGTTTGATTAGAACCTTGAAGAACTTGCCATATGTCCAAACATGCTACACATGAATATCCTGATTACAAAGTTGAATAACTTTTTTAAAATACCTCCTATGGATTTATTCAACTTCATGGACACTCTCCACTGATTAATGGTTCCAAATCAAGCTTCTTACATAGTGATTCATCCTAGTTTGATTAGAAGCTTGAGGAATTTGCCATATGTCCAAACAATCTAAACATAGATATCCTGTTAGAAAGTGGAATAACTTCTTCAACATAACTCCTTTAAGATTTATCCAACTTCATGAAAGACTCTCCACTGATTAATGGTTGCAAATCAAGCTTTTTACATAGTGATTCATCCTGGTTTGATTAGAAGTTTGAAGAACTTGCCATATGTCCCAACAGTCTAAACATGGATATCCTGATTAGAAAGTGGAATAACTTCTTTAATATAACTCCTATGAGATTTATCTAACTTCAAGAAAAATTCTCCACTGATTAATGGTTCCAAATCAAGCTTCTTACAAAGTGATTCATCCTGGTTTGATTAGAAGCTTCAAGAACTTGTTATATGTCCAAAAAGTCTAAACATGGATATCCTGATTAGAAAGTGGAAAAGCTTCTTCAACATAACTCCTACGAGATTATCCAACTTCATGAAAGACTCTCCACTGATTAATGGTTCCAAATCAAGCTTCTTACTGATTCATCCTGGTTTGATTAAAAGCTTGAAGAACTTGCCATATGTCAAAACAGGCTAAACATGGATATCATGATTAGAAAGTGGAATAACTTCTTCAACATAACTCCTATGAGATTTATCCAATTTCATGAAAGACTCTCCACTGATTAATGGTTCCAAATCAAGGTTATTACATAGTTATTCATCATGGTTTGATTAGAAGCTTGAAGAACTTGCCATATGTCCAAACATGCTAAACATGGATATCCTGATTAGAAAGTGGAACGACTTCTTTAACATACCTCTTATGGGATTTATTCAAATTCATGGACACTCTCCACTGATTAATGGTTCCAAATCAAGTTTCTTACATAGTGATTCATCCTGGTTTGGATTAGAAGCTTGAAGAACTTGCCATATGTCCAAACAGGCTAAACATGGATATCCTAATTAAAAAGTGGAATAACTTCTTTAAAATACCTCCTATGGGATTTATTCAACTTCATGGACACTCTCCACTGATTAATGGTTCCAAATCAATCTTCTTACATAGTAATTAATCCTGGTTTGATTAGAAGTTTGAAGAACTTGCCATATGTCCAACAGGTCTAAACATGGATATCCTGATTAGAAAGTGAAATAACTTCTTCAACATAACTTCTATGAGATTTATCCAACTTCATGAAAGACTCTCCACTGATTAATGGTTCCAAATCAAGCTTCTTCTTACATAGTGATTCATCCTGATTTGATTAAAAGCTTGAAGAACTTGCCATATATCCAAACAGTCTAAACATTGATATCATGATTAGAAATTGGAATAACTTCTTCAACATATATCCTATGAGATTTATCTAACTTCATAAAAAACTCTCCACTGATTAATGGTTCCAAATCAAGCTTCTTACAAAGTGATTCATCCTGGTTTGATTAGAAGCTTCAAGAACTTGCTATATGTCCAAAAAGTCTAAACATGGATATCATGATAAGAAAGTGGAATAACTTCTTCAACATAACTCCTATGGGATTTATCCAACTTCATGAAAGACTCTCCACTGATTAATGGTTCCAAATCAAACTTCTTACATAGTGATTAATCCTGGTTTGATTAAAAGCTTGAAGAACTTGCCATATGTCAAAACAGTCTAAACATGGATATCATGATTAGAAAGTGGAATAACTTCTTCAACATAACTCCTATGAGATTTATCCAACTTAGAAAGACTCTCCACTGTTTTTAGGTTCCAAATCAAGGTTCTTACATAGTGATTCATCATGGTTTGATTAGAAGCTTGAAGAACTTGCCATATGTTCAAACATGCTAAACATGGATATCCTGTTTAGAAAGTGGAATGACTTCTTTAACATACCTCTTGTGGGATTTATTCAAATTCATGGACAGTCTCCATTGATTATTGGTTCCAAATACAGTTTCTTATATAGTGATTCATCCTGGTTTTGATTAGAAGCTTGAAGAACTTGCCATATGTTCAAAAAGGCTAAACATGGATATCCTGATTAAAAAGTGGAATAACTTCTTTAAAATACCTCCTATGGGATTTATTCAACTTCATGGACACTCTTCACTGATTAATGGTTCCAAATCAAGCTCCTTACATAGTAATTCATCCTGGTTTGATTAGAAGTTTAAAGAACTTGCCATATATCCCAACAGTCTAAACATGGATATCCTGATTAGAAAGTGGGATATTTCTTCAACATAACTTCTATGATATTTATCCAACTTCATGAAAGACTCTCCACTTATTAATGGTTCCAAATCAAGGTTCTTACATAGTGATTCATCATGGTTTCATTAGAAGCTTGAAGAACTTGCCATATGTCCAAACAAGCTAAACATGGATATCCTGATTAGAAAGTGGAATGACTTCATTAACATACCTCTTATGGGATTTACTCAAATTCATGGACACTCTTTACTGATTAATGGTTCCAAATCAAGCTTCTTACATAGTGATTCATCCTGGTTTTGATTAGAAGCTTGAAGAACTTGCCATATGTCCAAACATGCTAAACATGGATATCCTAATTAGAAAGTGGAATGACTTCATTAACATACCTCTTATGGGATTTACTCAAATTCATGGACACTCTTTACTGATTAATGGTTCCAAATCAAGCTTCTTACATAGTGATTCATCCTGGTTTTGATTAGAAGCTTGAAGAACTTGCCATATGTCCAAACAGGCTAAATATGGATATCCTGATTAAAAAGTAGAATAACTTCTTTAAAATACCTCCTATGGGATTTATTCAACTTCATGGACACTCTCCACTGATTAATGGTTCCAAATCAAGCTTCTTACATTGTAATTTATCCTGGTTTGATTAGAAGTTTGAAGAACTTGCCATATGTCCCAACAGTCTAAACATGGATATCCTGATTAGAAAGTGGAATAACTTCTTCAATATAACTCCTATGAGATTTTTCTAACTTCAAGAAAAACTCTCCACTGATTAATGGTTGCAAATCAAGTTTCTTACAAATTGAATCATCCTGGTTTGAATAGAAGCTTCAAGAACTTGCTATATGTCCAAAAAGTCTAAACATGGATATCCTGATTAGAAAGTGAAAAAGCTTCTTCAACATAACTCCTATGAGATTTATCCAACTTCATGAAAGACTTTTCACTGATTCGTGGTTCCAAATCAAGCTTCTTACATAGTGATTCATCCTGGTTTGATTAAAAGCTTGAAGAACTTGCCATATGTCAAAACAGTCTAAACATGGATATCATGATTAGAAAGTGGAATAACTTCTTCAACATAACTCCTATGAGATTTATCCAACTTCATGAAAAACTCTCCACTGATTAATGGTTCCAAATCAAGGTTCTTACAAAGTGATTCATCATGGTTTGATTAGAAGCTTGAAGAACTTGCCATATGTCCAAACATGCTAAACATGGATATCCTGATTAGAAAGTGGAATGACTTCTTTAACATACCTCTTATGGGATTTATTCAAATTCATGGACACTCTCCACTGATTAATGGTTCCAAATCAAGTTTCTTACATAGTGATTCATCATGGTTTTGATTAGAAACTTAAAGAACTTGCCATATGTCCAAACAGGCTAAACATGGATATCCAATTAAAAAGTGGAATAACTTCTTTAAAATACCTCCTATGGGATTTATTCAACTTCATGGACACTCTCCGCTGATTAATGGTTCCAAATAAATCTTCTTACATAGTACTTCATCCTGGTTTGTTTAGAAGTTTGAAGAACTTGCCATATGTCCCAACAGTCTAAACATGGATATCCTGATTAGAAAGTGGAATAACTTCTTCAACATAACTTCTATGAGATTTATCCAACTTCATGAAAGACTCTCCACTGATTAATGGTTCCAAATCAAGTTTCTTACATAGTAATTCATCCTGATTTGATTAAAAGCTTGAAGAACTTGCCATATGTCCAAACAGTCTAAACATTGATATCATGATTAGAAAGTGGAATAACTTCTTCAACATAACTCCTATGAGATATATCTAACTTCATGAAAAACTCTCCACTGATTAATGGTTCCAAATCAAGCTTCTTACAAAGTGATTCATCCTGGTTTGATTAGAAGCTTCAAGAACTTGCTATATGTCCAAAAAGTCTAAACATGGATAGCCTGATTAGAAAGTGGAATAACTTCTTCAACATAACTCCTATGAGATTTATCCAACTTCATGAAAGACTCTCCACTCATTAATGGTTCCAAATCAAGCTTCTTACATAGTGATTCATCCTGGTTTGATTAAAAGCTTGAAGAACTTCCATATGTCAAAACAGTCTAAACATGGATATGATAATTAGAAAGTGGAATAACTTCTTCAACATAACTCCTATGAGATTTATCCAACTTCATGAAAGACTCTCCACTGATTTTAGGTTCCAAATCAAGGTTCTTACATAGTGATTCATCATGGTTTGATTAGAAGCTTGAAGAACTTGCCATATGTCCAAACATGCTAAACATGGATATCCTGATTAGAAAGTGGAATGACTTCTTTAACATAACTCTTGTGGGATTTATTCAAATTCATGGACACTCTCCACTGATTAATGGTTCTAAATCAAGTTTCTTACATAGTGATTCATCCTGGTTTTGATTAGAAGCTTGAAGAACTTGCCATATGTCCAAAAAGGCTAAACATGGATATCCTGATTAAAAAGTGGAATAACTTCTTTAAAATACCTCCTATGGGATTTATTCAACTTTATGGACACTCTTCACTGATTAATGGTTCCAAATCAAGCTCCTTACATAGTAATTTATCCTGGTTTGATTAGAAGTTTGAAGAACTTGCCATATATCCCAACAGTCTAAACATGGATATCCTGATTAGAAAGTGGAATAACTTCTTCAACATAACTCCTATGAGATTTATCCAAGTTCATGAAAGACTCTCCACTGATTAATTGTTCCAAATCAAGGTTCTTACATAGTGATTCATCCTGGTTTGATTAGAAGTTTAAAAAACTTGCTATATGTCCAAACATGCTAAACATGGATATCCTGATTAGAAAGTGGAATAAATTATGTAACATACCTCTTATGAGATTTATTCAACTTCATGGACACTCTCCACTGATTAATGATTCCAAATCAATCTTCTTAAATACTGATTCATCCTGGTTTTTGATTAGAAGCTTGAAGAAGTTGCCATATGTCAAAACAGGCTAAACCTGGATATCCTGATTAGAAAGTGGAATAACTTCTTTAAAATACCTCCTATGGGATTTATTCAACTTCATGGACATTCTCCACTGATTAATGGTTCTAAATCAAGCTTCATACATAGCGATTCATCCTGGTTTGATTAGAAGTTTGAAGAACTTACCTTATGTCCAAACAGTCTAAACATGGATATCCTGATTAAAAAGTGGAATAACTTCTTCAACATAACTTCTATGAGATTTATCCAACTCCATGAAAGACTCTCCACTTATTAATGTTTCCAAATCAAGCTTCTTACATAGTGATTCATCATGGTTTGATTAGAAGCTTGAAGAACTTTCCATATGTCCAAACATGCTAAACATGAATATCCTGATTACAAAGTGGAATAACTTTTTTAAAATACCTCCTATGGATTTATTCAACTTCATGGACACTCTCCACTGATTAATGGTTCCAAATCAAACTTCTTACATAGTGATTCATCGTAGTTTGATTAGAAGTTTGAGAAATTTGCCATATGTCCAAACAATCTAAACATAGATATCCTGATTAGAAAGTGGAATAACTTCTTCAACATAACTCCTATGAGATTTATCCAACTTCATGAAAGACTCTCCACTGATTAATGGTTGCAAATCAAGCTTTTTACATAGTGATTCATCCTGGTTTGATTAGAAGCTTGAAGAACTTGCCATATGTCCAAACAATCTAAACATGGATATCCTGATTAGAAAGTGGAAAAGCTTCTTCAACATAACTCCTACGAGATTTATCCAACTTCATGAAAGACTCTCCACTGATTAATGGTTCCAAATCAAGCTTCTTACATAGTGATTCATCCTGGTTTGATTAAAAGCTTGAAGAACTTGCCATATGTCAAAACAGTCTAAACATGGATATGATGATTAGAAAGTGGATTAACTTCTTCAACATAACTCCTATGAGATTTATCCAACTTCATGAAAGACTCTCCACTGATTTTAGGTTCCAAATCAAGGTTCTTACATAGTGATTCATCATGGTTTGATTAGAAGCTTGAAGAACTTGCCATATGTCTAAACATGCTAAACATGGATATCCTGATTAGAAACTGGAATGACTTCTTTAACATACCTCTTGTGGGATTTATCCAACTTCATGGACACTCTCCACTGATTAATTGTTCCAAATCAATCTTCTTACATAGTGATTCATCTTGGTTTTGATTAGAAGCTTGAAGAACTTGCCATATGTCCAAACAGGCTAAACATGGATATTATGATTAGAAAGTGAAATAACTTCTTCAACATAACTCCTGTGAGATTTATCCAACTTCATGAAAGACTCTCCACTGATTAATGGTTGCAAATCAAGCTTCTTACATAGTGATTCATCCTGGTTTGATTAAAAGCTTGAAGAACTTGCCATATGTCCAAACAGTCTAAACATGGATATCATGATTAGAAAGTGGAATAACTTCTTCAACATAACTGCTATGAGATTTATCTAACTTCATGAAAAACTCTCCACTGATTAATGGTTCCAAATCAAGCTTCTTACAAAGTGATTCATCCTTGTTTGATTAGAAGCTTCAAGAACTTGCTATATGTCCAAAAACTCTAAACATGGATATCCTGATTAGAAAGTTGAAAAGCTTCTTCAACATAACTCCTATGAGATTTATCCAACATCATGAAAGACTCTCCACTGATTAATGGTTCCAAATCAAGCTTCTTACATAGTGATTCATCCTGGTTTGATTAAAAGCTTGAAGAACTTGCCATATGTCAAAACAGTCTAAACATGGATATCCTGATTAGAAAGTGGAATAACTTCTTCAACATAACTCCTATGAGATTTATCTAACTTTATGAAAGACTCTCCACTGATTAATGGTTCCAAATCAAGCTTCTTACAAAGGGATTCATCCTGGTTTGATTAGAAGCTTGAAGAACTTGCTATATGTCCAAAAATTCTAAACATGGATATTTTGATTAGAAAGGGGAATGACTTCTTCAACATAACTCCTATGAGATTTATCCAACTTCATGAAAGACTCTCCGCTGATTAATGTTTCCAAATCAAGCTTCTTACATAGTGATTCATCCTGATTTGATTAAAAGCTTGAAGAACTTGCCATATGTCCAAACAGTCTAAACATAGATATCATGATTAGAAAGTGGAATAACTTCTTCAACATAACTCCTATGAGATTTATCTAACTTCATGAAAGACTCTCCACTGATTAATGGTTCCAAATCAAGCTTCTTACAAAGTGATTCATCCTGGTTTGATTAGAAGCTTGAAGAACTTGTTATATGTCCAAACAGTCTAAACATGCATATCCTGATTAGAAAGTGGAAAAGCTTCTTCAACATAACTCCTACGAGATTTATCCAACTTCATGAAAGACTCTCCACTGATTAATGGTTCCAAATCAAGCTTCTTACATAGTGATTCATCATGGTTTGATTAAAAGCTTCAAGAACTTGCCATATGTCAAAACAGTCTAAACATGGATATCAAGATTAAAAAGTGGAATAACTTCTTCAACATAACTCCTATGAGATTTATCCAACTTCATGAAAGACTCTCCACTGATTAATGGTTCCAAATCAAGGTTCTTACATAGTGATTCATCATGGTTTCATTAGAACCTTGAAGAACTTGCCATATGTCCAAACATGCTAAACATGGATATCCTGATTAGAAAGTGGAATGACTTCTTTAACATACCTCTTATGGGATTTATTCAAATTCATGGACACTCTCCACTGATTAGTGGGTCCAAATCAAGCTTCTTGCATAGTGATTCATCATGGTTTGATTAGAAGCTTGAAGAACTTGTCATATGTCCAAACATGATAAACATTAATATCCTGATTAGAAAGTAGAATAACCTCTTTAAAATACCTCCTATGGATTTATTCAACTTCATGGACACTCTCCACTGATAAATGGTTCCAAATCAAGCTTCTTACATAGTGATTCATCCTAATTTGATTAGAAGATTGAAGAATTTGCCATATGTCCAAACAATCTAAACATGGATATCATGATTAGAAGGTGAAATAACTTCTTCAACATAACTCCTGTAAGATTTATTCAACTTCATGAAAGACTCTCCACTGATTAATGGTTGCAACTCAAGCTTCTTACATAGTGATTCATCCTGGTTTGATTAGAAGCTCGAAGAACTTGCCATATGTCCAAACAGTCTAAACATGGATATCCTGATTAGAAAGTGGAATAACTTCTTCAGCATAACTCATATGAGATTTATCCAACTTCATGAAAGACTCTCCACTGATTAATGGTTCCAAATCAAGCTTCATACATAGTGATTTATCCTGGTTTGATTAGAAGCTTGAAGAACTTGCCATATGTCCAAACGAGGTAAACATGGATATCCTGATAGAAAGTGGAATAACTTCTTCAACATAACTCCTATGAGATTTATCCAACTTCATGAAAGACTCTCCACTGACAAATGGTTCCAAATCAAGCTTCTTACATAGAGATTCATCCTGCTTTGATTAAAAGCTTGAAGAACTTGTCATATGTCCAAACACTCTAAACATGGATATCCTGATTAGAAAGTGGAATAACTTCTTCAACATAACTCCTATGAGATTTATCCAACTTCAGGAAAGACTCTCCACTGACTAATGGTTCCAAATCAAGGTTCTTACATAGTGATTCATCCTGGTTTTATTAGAAGCTTGAAGAACTTGCCATATGTCCAAACATGCTAAACATGGATATCCTGATTAGAAAGTGGAATGACTTCTTTAACATACCTCTTATGGTGTTTATTCAACTTCATGGACACTCTACACTGATTAATGGTTCCAAATAAAACTTTTTACATAGTGATTCATCCTGGTTTGATTAGAAGTTTGAAGAACTTGCCATATGTTCAAACAGTCTAAACATGGATATCCTGATTAGAAAGTTGAATAACTTCTTCAACATAACTTCTATGAGATTTATCCAATTTCATGAAAGACTCTCCCATGATTAATGGTTCCAAATCAAGCTTCTTACATAGTGATCCATCTTGGTTTGATTAAAAGCTTGAAGAGCTTTCCATATGTCGAAACAGGCTAAACATGGAAATCATGATTAGAAAGTGGAATAACTTCTTTAACATACCTCTTATGGGATTGATTCAACTTCATGGATACTCTCCACTGGTTAATTGTTCCAAATCAAGCTTCTTACATAGTTATTCATCCTGGTTTTAATTAGAAGCATGAAGAACTTGCCATATGTCCAAACAGGCTAAACATGGAGATTATGACTAGAAAGTGAAATAACTTCTTCAACAAAACTCCTATGAGATTTATCCAATTTCATGAAAGACTCTCCACTGATTAATGGTTCCAAATCAAGCTTCTTACATAGTGATTCATTCTGATTTGATTAAAATCTTGAAGAACTTGCCATATGTCCAAACAGTCTAAACATGGATATCATGATTAGAAAGTGGAATAACTTCTTCAACATAACTCCTATGAGATTTATCTAACTTCATGAAAAACTCTCCACTGATTAATGGTTCCAAGTCAAGCTTCTTACAATGTGATTCATCCTGGTTTGATTAGAAGCTTCAAGAACTTGCTATATGTCCAAAAAGTCTAAACATGGATATCTTGATTAGAAAGTGGAAAAGTTTCTTCAACATAACTCCTATGAGATTTATTCAACTTCATGAAAAACTCTCCACTGATTAATGGTTAGAAATCAAGCTTCTTACATAGTGATTCATCCTAGTATTATTAAAAGCTTGAAGAACTTGTCATATGTCCAAACATGCTAAACATGAATATCCTGATTTGAAAGTGGAATAACTTCTTTAAAATACCTCCTATGGATTTATTCAAGTTCATGGACACTCTCCACTGATTAATGGTTCCAAATCAAGCTTCTTACATAGTAATTCATTCTAGTTTGATTAGAAGCTTGAAGAATTTGCCATATGTCCAAACAGTCTAAACATGGATATCCTGATTAGAAAGTGGAAAAGCTTCTTCAACATAACTCCTATGAGATTTATCCAACTTCATGAAAGATTCTCCACTTTTTAATGGTTCCAAATCAAGGTTCTTACATAGTGATTCATCATGATTTGATTAGAAGCTTGAAGAACTTGCCATATGTCCAAACATGCTAAACATGGATATCCTGATTCGAAAGTGGAATAACTTCTTTAACATACCTCTTATGGGATTTATTCAAATTCATGGACACTCTCCACTAATTAATGGTTCCAAATCAAGTTTCTTACATAGTGATTCATCCTGGTTTTGATTAGAAGCTTGAAGAACTTGCCCTATGTCCAAACAGGCTAAACATGGATATCCTGATTAAAAAGTGGAATAACTTCTTTAAAATACCTCCTATGGGATTTATCTAACTTCATGGACACTCTCCACCGATTAATGGTTCCAAATCAATCTTCTTACATAGTAATTCATCCTGGTTTGATTAGAAGTTTGAAGAACTTGCCATATGTCCCAACAGTCGAAACATGGATATCCTGATTAGAAAGTGGAATAATTTCTTCAGCATAACTTCTATGAGATTTATCAAACTTCATGAAAGACTCTCCACTGATTAATGGTTCCAAATCAAGCTTCTTACATAGTGATTCATCCTGGTTTGATTAGAAGCTTGAAGAACTTGCCATATGTCAAAACGGGCTAAACATGGATATCCTGATTAAAAAGTGGAATACTTCTTTAAAATACCTCATATGGGATTTATTCAACTTCATAGACACTCTCCACTGATTAATGGTTCCAAGTCAAGCTTCTTACATAGTGATTCATCCTGGTTTGATTAGAAGTTTGAAGAACTTGCCATATGTCCAAACAGTCTAAACATGGATATCCTGATTAGAAAGTGGAATAACTTCTTCAACATAACTTCTATGAGATTTATCCAACTTCATGAAAGACT
>MU108053.1:18310-34254 GCA_012274485.2 Sinapis alba
GAATGGGTAATGGACTCGGGATGTTCTTTCCATATTACACCTAACAAAGATGTCTTGTTTGACTTAGAAGAATTTGAAGGGGGAAGAGTTCTAATGGCAAACAACACACACTGTGATGTAAAAGGCATTGGTAAGATCAGGATCACAAGGCCTGATGGGATCAAGGTGGTTCTCACGAATGTGAGATATATGCCAAAATATGAGCCGAAACCTGATATCTTATGGAATGCTTGAACGATCAGGATGTCAGTATGAAGTGAAAGATTTTATGATCAGGTTCTACAAGGATGGAAAAGAGGTCATAACAGGAAAATTCAACGAAGGTCTATATTACTTACAAGGAACAGTGTCCAAAGGAGAAGCAAATGTGACAAAGGCAGAAATCGACAAGACAACCATATGGCACTCTAGGCTGTGTCATATGAGCTTAAAGAATCTAAATATGCTGGTAGAAAAGGGATATGTTCCAAAGAAAGAAGTTGACAAATTTGAGTTTTGTGAGACATGTGTCCTAGGAAACTCTCACAAGCAAAGCTTTCCTGCTGCAAAACATACTACAAAAGAAATTCTCGAATATATACATTCAGATTTATGGGGAGCACCACCAACTCCAGAAATTCTAGCAGGAAGCAAGTATTTCATAAGCTTTATTGATGACTGTTGAGGATAGATTGCATCTACCCCCATAGGCCCATCTTGACGAGATCTCGGCCCAGGAAGAGTATCGAAGTCGGCCCATAAGGCCCACACCGACTTTGAAGGCGATTATATAAAGAGAAGGTTGAATGAGAGGAAGGGACACGCAAACTCTGGAGAATAAGCCTAGAAGTTAGGGTTTCCTTTGGGTTATTTTGTTCTTGCTTAGTTCTTCATACAAACTCTCAAAATCATTGAATAAAACCAAATCGTTCTCTAAGATCATCCTATCGACCAAAACTCACCATCGAAATCGATTCACCGAACGAGGTTACCGATTTCAGATTCAACAATTGGCGCCGTCTGTGGGGAAAAGTTGATAGTAACGATCAAGAACGTCGATCTTGATAATGGCAGGATCTCCGACAAACCCACCAGGTCAACAACCAGTTGACCTAAACACCGTTCTCGCGTCTCTCGCCACCGTGATTCAACGCCTTGATCAGCAAGAAGCCGCAAACAAAGCGACTCAGGACCGTCTGGACACGATCGCCGCCGCTTTTCCTCCAACGCAAGCCGACGACCAGGATCCAGATACCGCTCGTCGACGTCTCTTCTAGACTACAGCGCGCAACCAAGCAACCGATCAGGCGACTAACGAGGAACTCCAGCGTCTTCAGGGGACTATCAAAGATATGTCGTCTAAAATTCATCAGGCCACCAGTTTTGCTCCAGAAATCGATCGAGTCCTGGAAGCGACTCAGAAAACACCGTTCACCCAAAAGATAACCGACATCCGAGTTCGACACCAAGACAAACTCCGGATTCCATCTTTCCGCGGCGACTCCGACCCGAGTGACCACATGACCAGTTTCAACATCGCTATGGGCCGGGCTTACTTTTCTGTAGAAGAACGAGATGCCGGTTATTGCCAGCTCTTCGTCGAAAGCCTGGCAGGACCGGCCCTCACTTGGTTTTCCCGATTAACCGCTAATTCCATCAGCACTTTTAAGGAGCTTTCAACCGAGTTCCTTAAGCATTACTCCATGTATATCCGACAAGGAGCCTCTGCCACCGATCTTTGGAAAATAGCCCAGGGTCAGAAAGAATCCCTCCAAGACTTCATGGAACGGTTCAAAAATCTCGTCTCAAAAGTCGATGTGCCGGACAAAACAGCGGTAGAGGCGTTACGTAACGCATTATGGATCAGGTCATCTTTCCGATCTGATCTATACACCAACAGCACAATTACTCTGGAGGACGCCCTCCACATAGCCAATTGTTTCATACGGATGGAAGAGGATAACGCGGCTTATACAGCAAAGCAGAACGCGTTGAAAGCTCAATTAACCACGAAAGCGGCTTCTGTCCCCCAGGAACCGCGACAGCATCAAGCCACTAATGATAAGAAGGGGAAAGTCTACTCAGTAGCCGAGGAACCGGGATCTACCTCTCTGCAGCACCCACCGAGCGACCATGGAATGTGTGGGACAGAACATTAGAGGGAAAACCTTTAACTTACGACGAGTCCAAGTTTTGCACCTACCACAAAGCTAAAGGCCACGACACAAAGGAGTGCAAACAACTCGCGGAAGCTCTGTTCTCGGCATTTAAAAACGGCGTCGTCACTCCCGAACCGCCGAAGGCCAAGCAGGCAAAGAAAAAAGGAAGTTGGACGAAGAACAAACAGAACAAAACCAAAGCACATGAGGTTCGACAGGAAGACCGAGATGCAGCAGCCCCACCTAGACAGCGAGATGATACGGATACCGAAGATGAAAGGCCACACGTGGCACGTCGGATCAACCTCATCTCGGATCATTCTTCAGTACCTCTCGCAAGTGCCAACTGCCGAGATCTACGAGAGCATCTCCATCAAAAGCGTCCCAGCACCGACATGCGCGACATTCTCCTCCAGAGGAAGAAGTCTAAGCTATCAGAGGATGACCTCCGCCAGCAACTCAAATCCGGCACAAGTGCAGGACGGGTAGATCTCAGGGGATCGCTAACGGATAAGCGTCCCAGTGTATTCCGCCGAGTCAATGTCATTTTAGGAGGCTCTCCCGTATGCAACAGTTCGGTGAAAGCCATCAAGGAGCACCAACGAAAAGCCGTGAGTGCTCACCGCTGGCCGGCCAAGCGCGCAGTCGAAACACCTATCGCATTTTCAGAGCTCGATCTTTCCGATATCGATCAACCGCACAACGACCCCCTAATAGTCGAACTACAGATTGGCACTTGTGAAGTCTCCCGAGTCCTTATCGATACCGGAAGCTCTGTCGACCTCATCTTTCGGCAGACACTGATTAAAATGATGGTCGACCTCAAAGACATTAAACCGTCCTCCCGCACGCTCACAGGGTTCAATGGTTCATCAACGACCATACTCGGCACAATTCGTCTCAACGTGTTCGTAGGAGGAGTAAGCAAACTGATCAAATTCTCCGTGATCGACACGGAAACCCAGTATAACGCAATTCTGGGAACACCTTGGCTTCATTCGATGAAAGCAGTCCCGTCAACTTTCCATCAATGCGTTAAGTTTCCTACTAATGAAGGAAAAATCTTTACGCTCGTCGGGAACCAACGACTGGCTCGAAGCATGTTGATCACCGATTTCAAAAACAAACAGGTCACCTGCGCTATTGAACCAGAGAAGAAACTGAACCCCTCCAAAGAAGAAACGATCCAAGTCGGCATCGACGCCGAAAACCCAGATCGAACGGTCGGGATAGGATCCAAACTCAGCGATAGTCTAGCAACTGAGCTGACCACTTTCCTTTGCGCGAATAAATCAACCTTCGCTTGGTCGACTGCCGATATGCCTGGCATCGACCCCTCAGTAACAGCCCATAGGCTGAACGTCGATCTCACTTACAAACCAATCAAGCAGAAACGACGCAAATTGGGCCCCGAAAGAGCAAAGGCAGTCAACGATGAGGTTGACAGACTTCTCCAAGCCGGATCCATTGCCGAAGTCAAATATCCCGATTGGCTAGCCAACCCGGTAGTCGTCAAAAAGAAGAATGGGAAATGGAGGGTCTGCATTGACTTTACCAACTTGAACAAAGCATGCCCGAAGGACAGCTTTCCACTCCCCCAAATAGATCAGATGGTGGAGTCCACTTCCGGGAATGAACTACTCTCCTTCATGGACGCATTTTCAGGCTACAATCAGATCATGATGCACCCTGACGATCGAGAGAAGACATCGTTCATCACCGACAGAGGAACTTATTGTTACCGAGTAATGCCCTTCGGACTCAAGAACGCAGGCGCCACCTATCAACGACTCGTCAACAAAATGTTTGCCGACAAGCTAGGGGTCACTATGGAGGTCTACATCGACGATATGCTCGTCAAATCACTCATCGCAAAGGATCATATCCGACATCTCTCCGAGTGCTTCGAGACCCTGAACAAATACGGGATGAAACTCAACCCGGCAAAATGCACCTTCGGAGTCACCTCAGGCGAGTTTCTCGGCTATATAGTAACCCAACGAGGTATTGAAGCTAACCCGAAGCAAATTTCTGCGGTCATAGATCTCCCCGATCCAAAGACATCTCGAGAAATTCAACGTCTTACCGGCAGAGTTGCAGCCCTCAACCGATTTATTTCTAGGTCCACCGACAAGTGTCTCCCATTCTACGAGTTATTACGAGGAAACAAGAAGTTCCTGTGGGACGAAGCATGCGAAAAGGCTTTCGCCACGCTGAAGCGATACCTGACTACCCCACCGGTCTTGGCAAAACCCGACGCAGGCGATACCCTGTATCTCTATATCGCCGTCTCCCCGTCCGCAGTCAGTACTGTTCTCGTCAAAGAGGATCGAGGAGAGCAGCATCCTGTTTTCTACACTAGCAAACGTCTAACTGACGCCGAGACAAGATACCCTACGCTCGAAAGAATGGCCCTCGCAATCGTCACCTCGGCAAGGAAGCTACGTCCTTATTTCCAATCTCATTCTATTGTAGTCCTTCCGACCTCCCACTGCGGACTATACTGCAGAATGCAAATCAATCAGGGAGACTATCGAAGGGGCAGACCAACCATCAAGGCCCAAGTTTTAGCCGACTTCATCATTGAAATTCCTCCTGATCAGGCATCTGAACTCGCGATTCCAGGCGAAAGTTGGATCTTGCATGTCGACGGGGCCTCATCTAATAAAGGATCCGGGATAGGCGTCCACCTCCAGTCACCCACCGGCGAACTCATCGAACAATCGTTTCGGCTTGGGTTCGCGGCATCAAATAACGAAGCCGAATACGAAGCACTGATTGCCGGCCTTCGCCTAGCAAAAGTGGTCGGAGCAAGGCGTTTACGAGCCTTTTGCGACTCTCAACTCGTCGCGAGCCAGTACAGCGGCGAATACGAAGCAACAAACGAAAGGATGGACGCATACCTCAACTTGACCAAAAGCCTGGCCGCTGAATTCGATCAATTCGACCTCACCAAAGTCCCCCGAGAAGAGAACTGCTTCGCAGACGCACTTGCTGCGTTGGGAAGTAGTCAACGGAATCAAGTCAGAAGGAAAATCCCGGTGCATACGTTAGAAGGACCAAGCATCACCCTACCCGGTGGTGATAATATTCTTGCCATCTCTTCAAATACCGCCGAGATCAGTCCCCAAAGATCAACCATTAACGATTGGCGAACACCCTTTCTTGACTACCTCGACAAAGGAGTACTTCCCGAAGAAAAATGGGAATCTCGTCGACTCAAGGCTAAAAGTTCGAATTACGTGTCAATAGATGGCAAATTACACCGATGGACGGCGAATAAATTACTCCTTACTTGCGTCGGAAAGGAAGAAGCAGAGCTCGTCATGATGGAAACCCACGAGGGCGAGGGCGGTAACCATGGTGGAGGTCGATCTCTCGCATTAAAACTAAAAACCAAGGGTCATTACTGGCCGACCATGGTCAGTGACTGCGAAGAATATGCGTCCTGGTGCGACAAATGTCAACGACATGCCCCTAACATACACTCTCCAACCGAGTTGTTGAAAACATCGTCAGCACCCTACCCATTCATGCGATGGGCGATGGATATAATCGGTCCTCTACCAAGCTCTAGACAAAGGCGTTTTCTGCTCGTCTTAACCGATTACTTCACAAAATGGGTTGAAGCAAAAGCCTATGTCCAAATCACCGAGAAGGAGGTCTAGAGTTTCGTCTGGAAATATATCATATGCCGACACGGATTGCCTTACGAAATCGTTACCGACAACGGCAGCCAGTTCACCGCTTCCAGGTTCCGTGAGTTCTGCGAGAAATGGAGAATCCGTCTCAGTTACTCAACCCTCAGATATCCACAAGGAAACGGGCAAGCGGAAGCGACCAACAAAGTGATTATCGACGGGATAAAAAAGAGGCTCGATCTAAAGAAAGGACATTGGGCGGACGAATTGGACGGAGTACTTTGGTCTCATCGCACAACACCACGAAGTGCTACAGGAAAAACCCCTTTTTCCTTGGCGTACGGCGTCGAAGCAATGGCTCCAGCCGAAGTCAACGTCACCAGTTTCAGAAGGTTACAGTTCCCCCAACATCAAGATCTCAATCATGACATGATGATCGACGCTCTCGATCAACTCGAAGAACGACGGGATCAGGCTCTGTTACGGATTCAAAATTATCAACATCTCGCCGAATCCTACTACAACAGGAAAGTCCGCTCACGACCAATACAAGTTGGCGATTTCGTTCTTCGCAAGGTCTTTGAAAATACCAAGGAATGGAGGGCGGGCAAACTCGGCACTAACTGGGAAGGACCCTACAAAGTCACGCACGTGATCAAACCAGGAGTCTACCGACTCGAGACATCTTCCGGCGAGCCGATACCGAGATCATGGAACTCGATTAACTTGAAGCGTTATTTCGGCGCTTAGAAAAAGAAAAAAGAACTACGAGTGACTTGATCCCTTCTCGGGTACGTAGGCAGCCCTTCACGGGGTTCAGTTACACAAAAAAAAAAAAAAAAAAAAAAAAAAAAAAAAAAAAAAAAAAAAAAAAAAGGGAGAACTACGAGTGACTTGATCCCTTCTCGGGTACGTAGGCAGCCCTTCACGGGGTTCAGTTACACACAAAAAAAAAAAATATATATATATATATATATATATATACTTATACGCGATCGCTGTTCGGCAAAGAAATCTAAATCGGTTCTCGACAAGTCTAGTCACCTTTTCTTCAAAAAGAACAGAAGGTCGGCACCAAGTCCATAGTAGGACATTGTACCGAAGGGACTTCTATCTCATATCCTGATCAGATAGGAGATTGTGAATCGAATGATATCATATCACAGTAGATAAAAGGATAGACTATTCAAACTTTTGAAAGGTTTGAATATGTTTCTTCCTAAACTTCACATGGTGACATTGTCGGTCTATCTGACGAGATAGTTCCTATTTGTTCATCTAGTAAGTAAACACGAAGTATGGATGGGTGTGACTACCATATCGATTTATTTTCTCGATAAAATTCGGGGGAACTAACATACTTCATTAAAAACAAAAGGGAGCCAAGCACGGCAATAAGTCCTTACACAATAAATAATAAAAACAACATGATAAAAGTACATCCTATCCGGAGCGAAGGTCCTCAACGTCTTGGGGAGAGAGTATGGCCATATTGGAGCCATGTTCGTCTATGCCAGTCAGAGAAAGATCAATCTCCGAAGCCTCGACGACCTCCATCTCTTGTATCTCTCCATGGTACCTCATCTCGTCATCCCGGGCTTGTTGAAGAATCTCCTCCATTGATAGACCCTGCGAATGGATCTTCTCGAGAGATTCCCTAATCCCCTTTGCCTGGGAGAACAGAGCCAGCTTCGATTGAATGGATGGTTGCTCCTCGATAAATTGGCGCATCTTCTCGTATGTCGGAGCAATCTGGTTCTTCAGGACGGAATCAACCCGGAGTCTCTCTTTTCTGACCTCATGCTCTCGAGATTCCCTCAACCTTCTGGTCGTCGTCTCGAACCTCGAAAGAATCTCGAGATTTTCTTGCTCCAAATTGCGGCACCGATTCTCGAGGCCACTATTCAAGGCTTTGAGTTCTTCCAATTCCTTCGAGAGAATCTCGGCATTCTCCACGGCTGCAACCTTCTCAGCGGTCAACCTACCGATCTGCTCCTCGAAGGTGTTGCATTTGTAGGCCAGCTCGGCAATCTCCCGCCTCTTCTTCTTCAGAGCGCCGGTTTTTGACGTTATCTTCTCGTCTTGAGCCTTCAACTTGGCTTCATAATCCCTCACCATGAGATTCGCACTCCCGAAAAACTGAAGAGAAAAAGAAGATTGTGGAGTGATGTCGCATAAAAAGAAAAGATTAAAATGTATAAAAACAAAAAACTCTTACAATAGCCCCGGCTCTAGTCATTTCGTGATACCGGTTACTCTGCGAGAGCTCTTCCAGGTCGGGCATTCCTTTCTTCTTAAGCTGGATTTGCCGGAATAGACGAGCGGGTGCTTCGTTGTCCTCGACAAAAGGAACAGATGTATGCTGGTAGCGAAAGTCAAGAACATGTGGGTATCCGACATGTTCCTCCCGATTAGCCGCATCGATCTTGGCAACCTGCGTATCTTGAACTTCCATTTCTTGAGGAATCACTGGATGCTCTCCAGGTAGCGTTTCGTCGACGACAAAGTCCGTCGGAACGGTGGAAGAAGGCATAGGTAATTCTTCCCGGGAAGGCCCTTGATGCTGGTTGGCATCGTCTGCGCTCTCGACCAACCCCTCATTCAGGGAAAGTCGCGTTGGGCCACTCCTGTTGGGCGATTCCTCGGTATTTGTGGGCCTCCTTCTCTTGACAGGGCGGCCGGAATCAGATGAACCGCCTCCGCGAATCGGAGTACCGATGGTATCAGCGTAGGAAGGGAGAGATGACAGGTTAACCTTTCCCATTCTCGGATTGCGGTATGGTGAGGAATCGGTAGCTGCATATTTTTCAAGGGTGGACTTTATCAGTATAAACAATATCGGAAGATGAGAGATAGTTGAAGAAGAATAAACTTACCTCGGCTAAGTCTCTTTAGAGCGGCTTGAATTCGGGCTTCGCTGATATCAGGCCAATGTTGATGGCTCAATGTCCTAATGGCTTCCACTTCTTCTAGAAAAGATTGGGTACCGCCTTGCGACCACTTGGAGAGCCGATATGCATCAAAAAGAAAAACAGATGAAGTGGATCAGTAGAATTGCAATAGTCAAGATCTCGGGATTCATACCAATGTTAGCATTGAAATAGCCATTCAAAACTATGGAAGGGTCCTCGAAGGAAGCATCATTAATCTTGACGTAGAAGTAGGCCCGGTTCCAGAAATTGACTTTTGACGGTTTCCCGGTGATGACGTTGTATTTCGGAACCATCTTCCCATAGAAGAACCCTGTTTTTGCCGTGATGCTGGGCGTCGTAAGTTCCTCGAAGAGGCGAACCGACATTGAGATTCCCAACTCGGCGGCGAGGACAGTGAGAGTAACAAGGATCCTAATCACGTTGGCGGTGTACTGGCCAAGAGCTATCCTCCTTCTATGGCAGTATGTCGTTAAAACTTCCGGTAAGGGCCACCATAGTGAGCAATTGGTGAACCATGATTCGTAGACGCACGCGTAACCTGCCGGAGGAGTCCAAGGTCTTTGATGATCAGCCTGAATGAGGAACGAGAACCCCGCAGGAGGATTAGTCTGAAGAATCAATCTGCGAACGCTTTTGAACGACGATCGAGTAGGGAAATGGTTCTCCCATCTTTGATTCTTCTTGACACTTAGACGACGCTCTTGCTCTGGGTCAATCTCTTCATCGAATTCGAAGTCGGTTCCGGTCCAACGTATAGGAAGCAAATCGGACAAACGCAGGTTTATCTCCTTCTCGTCTGCGGCTTCTTCTTCAGTAACAGAAGGGAGTTCTTCTGGTTGCGAACTCGGTAAAACTTCTACTGCATCATCTATGGCGGCCTGACCAGGAGCATCTCTATCCTCGAGACTTAGACTAAATTCAACGACACTGCGTTCGTTTTCGTTTAACGCCGCTAAGTCTTCGCTCGTCGGTCTCGAAATCACTCCTCCGAGGGTGATCGCTCTAGGGCCGAGACGCCGTGGAGAGCTGCCGCTATCAGAGTCAGATGCAGTGGCAATCGCTTTCCCCTTTAACGAACAGCGGCGGATGGGAGATGTCATCGTTGATTGGAAGTAAAGAATTCTAGAGAGAGAAAGAAGAGAGAAGTCAGAGAGAAAGAATACCTTGTCGAAGAAATGGGCAGCAGATGAGAAGAATCAGAAGCGGAAGGAAGGTTTTTATAAGAAACATGGCGCGGAAGACGAACAGTTGTCATAATTAGGTCTAAAACCTATAAATGACGATGCGTGCCCCACTAGCTCCGAATCTCGAGGTAACATTAAAGAAAGTGGAGCATCGCGTAACTGCTACAGGAGAACGTACCGAGATAAGCCGCAAAGTCGAGGACGACTTTAGAGCTCAATAACCGAGATCTCGACATCAACGAACCCATACGAGGAAATTCATCGGAAAGTAACGAGATGACACTTTCAATGAACTGGGGGGACTTATTGTTGAGGATAGATTGCATCTACCCGCATAGGCCCATCTTGACGAGATCTCGGCCCAGGAAGAGTATCGAAGTCGGCCCATAAGGCCCACACCGACTTTGAAGGCGATTATATAAAGAGAAGGTTGAATGAGAGGAAGGGACACGCAAACTCTGGAGAATAAGCCTAGAAGTTAGGGTTTACTTTGGGTTATTTTGTTCTTGCTTAGTTCTTCATACAAACTCTCAAAATCATTGAATAAAACCAAATCGTTCTCTAAGATCATCCTATCGACCAAAACTCACCATCGAAATCGATTCACCGAACGAGGTTACCGATTTCAGATTCAACAATGACTACTCTAGAAAGGTCTGGATATATTTTCTTAAAACAAAAGATGAAGCTTTTAGAAAATTCAAGGAATGGAAAGAAGCAGTTGGAAACCAAACCAGGAAGAAAATAAAATGTTTAAGAACAGATAATGGTCTCGAGTTTTGTAATCAGCAATTTGATAAATTATGCAAAGACTCAGGAATAAAGAGACATAAGACTTGCCCGTATACCCCTCAGCAGAACGGGGTTTCAGAACGAATGAACAGGACAATCATGGACAAAGTTCGGTGTATGCTCGTGGAGACAGGGTTAGGGAAGGAGTTCTGGGCCAAAGCCGCGTCAACAGCCACATATGTAATAAACAGATCTCCTAACTCCTCTATTGATTTCGATCTACCTGAAGAAAGATGGACAGGGACTAAATGCGATTTAAGTAACCTTAAAAGGTTCGGGGGCTCTGCTTTTATTCATAAGGTTCAAGAGAAAACAAGCCCAAGGGCAATAAAAGGAGATTTCATGGGATATCCATTCGGAACTAAAGGCTACCGTGTATGGATAAAAGAAACTGGTAAATGCGACACCAGTAGGAACGTGGTGTTAAATGAAGAAGAACTGTACAAGCACACTATACAAAATTCAAAGCAAAACACTGAAGTTGCAGCAAAGGAAACCCAAACTAGGCGAGTAACGTTTAAAGAAAATTTGATAGAAGGACCAACTCCATCAAAACCAAATAACGAGGAGTTAACAACTCTAGGTGGAGAATCTATCATGCCTGAAACGCCTAACAGCTTAGAAGAAAACATGTTTGAGGATGAAAACGAAGAAGGTTCACAAACAGAAATAAATATGGATGGTTACATGCTGGCAAGGGACGGAGTGAGAAGAACAATAAGACCCCCATCAAAGTTTGAAGATGAAGATTTCGTTGCCTATGCATTAGCAGCCGCAGATGACTTAGAAATAAAAGAACCTAAGACTTTCAATGAAGCCATGACAAGCAAAGAACGAAAGCTGTGGAAAAGTGGTGCTGATGAAGAGATGGATTCACTTAGCCGAAACAAGACATGGATATTGATTTAGAAACCTGACAATGCAAAAGTAGTTGGGTGCAAGTGGATTTTCAAATTAAAACCCGGAATACTAGGAGTGGAAGAACGTAGATATAAAGTAAGATTGGTAGCTCAAGGTTTCTCACAAAAGGAAGGGATTGATTACAATGAAGTGTTTTCCCCGGTGGTAAAACATGTATCGATTCGCATTATGCTCTCAATTGTGGTGAATAATGACTACGATCTCGAGCGAATGGACGTAAAGACGGCTTTCTTACAAGGAGATTTAGAAGAAAGAATTCTTATGAGACAACCTGAGGGATTTATTAAGAAAGGCGATGGAATCATAGATTTGATAGTTTTATGAAGTCCCAACAGTTCGTGAGAAGTAAAGAAGATCCTTGCGTCTACATGAAAAATGTTAACACAACACAAGCTGTATTCCTATTGCTCTACGTCGACGACATGCTTATAGCCTCAGGAGATCATCAAGAGATAAGAAATATAAAAGAAAGTTTGAGCAAGGAATTCGAGATGAAAGATTTAGGAAACGCATCAAGAATATTGGGGATGGATATCATAAGAGATAGAGAAAAAGGAATCCTAATATTATCACAGGAAGGATACCTACTGAAAGTAATTGAAACGTTTGGAATGACAGATGCTAAAGCTGTAGTAACATCAACTTCATCTCAGTTCAAACTACGGAGTCTAAGACCAGAGCAAAAGGAAGAGGAAAGAAAGTTCATGGAGAATATTCCTTATTCTAGTGCGGTTGGAAGTATAATGTATGCAATGGTTGGTTCACGTCCTGACCTAGGTTTTGCTATAGGACTAATAAGCCGTTTCATGTCTGAACCCGGAAGAGATCATTGGGAAGCTGCTAAATGGGTTTTAAGATACATATCAGGAACTACAGGAAGATGTCTAACTTTTACGAAAGGATCTAAGTTCAGTATCGAAGGGTTTAGTGACTCGGATTATGCTACAGACCTTGATAGAAGAAGATCNTCTAGTGCGGTTGGAAGTATAATGTATGCAATGGTTGGTTCACGTCCTGACCTAGGTTTTGCTATAGGACTAATAAGCCGTTTCATGTCTGAACCCGGAAGAGATCATTGGGAAGCTGCTAAATGGGTTTTAAGATACATATCAGGAACTACAGGAAGATGTCTAACTTTTACGAAAGGATCTAAGTTCAGTATCGAAGGGTTTAGTGACTCGGATTATGCTACAGACCTTGATAGAAGAAGATCTGTTACAGGTTACGTTTTTCAAGTTTGGGGAAATACGGTAAGCTGGAGATTGGGTTTACAAGACGTAGTAGCTCTTTCAACAACCGAAGCCGAGTACATGGCTCTAAGCGCGGCTGCGAAAGAAGCATTGTGGCTAAGAAGACTATGCAAAGAGTTAGGTTTCAAACAAGAAAGAGTAAAGATGAACTGCGATTCACAAAGCGCTATAGCCCTAGCAAAGAATCATGTTCATCATGAATGGACTAAACACGTAGACACAAAATATCATTTCATCAGAGATGTAGTCGAAGATGGCAGTGTTATCCTATCTAAAATTCACACCAGCAAGAACCCAGCAGATTTTCTAACTAAGGCCTTACCAGGGAATAAGTTTGATCTCTGCTGTGACATCCTCAAAGTCATCTAAACATAAAACCCCGCAGGTAACTCCGTTATCGATTAGCCTCGCACAAGAAGAAGTAATAAAAGTTAGAGCATCAAAATTACTTCTTATCGATAACAAGAAAGCTCTATGTACACAAGGAGTTACCTGCTAGGAAGATGCGTGGCAAGAAGCTAAAAGACAAGGATATCTCAGCTCAAGGTGGAGTAGTTGAGAAGAAGACAAAAACAGGAATGGTTAAACTGAGACAAGGAAAGCAAACTGATTAAAAGAGAACGTCTTAAACAGAAAAAAAAAAACTGAAACTGAAGGGAGACGAGTACTTAAATCAGTACAAAGAAGCTCAACCGATCATCAGAAGTGACTAAACTACGCTTGAAGTATCTTAAACAGCTTGGAAAGAAGCTGAAGGGAGATATGTGGTGGTGTTACTCAGCGGAGAAGGCGCGTACAAGTCCGCCTGAAAAGCTCAAAGATGATCGGTAAAATTGATAAGTAATAAAGGGACTTTAATATCAAAGTCGATTAAGCATCATTAGAAGCAAGAGGATTTCAGCTCAAAGATATGAAGAATCACTAACCAAAAACAAGGGACGTCAGTTTTTCGGTGAAGTTTTTCACATCTCCGACTAGTTATAGAGAAAAGAGGAGTCGCGATCTCTTTCCTTTAAATGAACGAGGGTCGGAGTAAGAGACCCCGCTGGAAGAACGCCGGTGGTGGATTTTCGGAGGAGCTGAGTCGAGTCGGTTCAAAGACAAAACGTTGAGGTGAATCGAAGATAGATGATGAAGGATTGTTTTAAAAGGGGACATCGCCATTTTGGTCGCCATACGAGTCGCCATCCATGGAAAGAGAGGAAATAGGGTTTTCTTCTCGGTGATATCGAAGAAATGGCAAATGAGTATGCAATTGGGCCCAAGGTGGAGTTTGTGAAGTATAAGTGGGCCACAATTGGTAGTTGATCGAAAGCCCATTCGATGTCCTGCAAATAAGAAGAGCTTATGTTAGTGTCTAAGGATTAGGATAAGGTTATCCTAATACTATAGGAATTAGAAACTTCTTTAGGTCTTATAAATAAGATGTCATAAACACATCTTTGATTATTCCATTCAATTAAGCAAACGAGAGATACAGATACAAAGAGCAATCTTGTTTCATCTTTCAAGTGATTAATAAAGTTTTTGGTTCTAAGTTTAAAGCATAAACTGAGGTTAAATCCTAACAATAGTGATTCATCTTAGTTTGATTAGAAGCTTGAAGAACTTGACATATGTCCAAACGGACTAAACATGGATATCCTGATTAGAAAGTGGAATAAGTTCTTTAACATACCTCCTATGGGATTTATTTAACTTCGTGGAAACTCTCCACTGATTAATGGTTCCAAATCAAGCTTCATACATAGTGATTCATCCTGGTTTGATTAGAAGTTTGAAGAACTTGCCTAATGTCCAAACTGTCTCAACATGGATATCCTGATAGAAAGTGGAATAACTTCGTCAACATAACTCCTATGAGATTTATCCAACTTCATGAAAGACTCTTCACTGATTAATGGTTCCAAATAAAGCTTCTTACATAGAGATTCATCATGCTTTGATTAAAAGCTTGAAGAACTTGTCATATGTCCAAACAGTCTAAACATGGATATCCTGATTAGAAAGTGGAATAACTTCTTCAACATAACTCCTATGAGATTTATCCAACTTCATGAAAGACTCTCTACTGACTAATGGTTACAAATCAAGGTTCTTACATAGTGATTCATCCTGGCTTGATTAGAAGCTTGAAGAACTTGCCATATGTCCAAACATGCTAAACATGGATATCCTGATTAGAAAGTGGAATGACTTCTTTAACATACCTCTTATGGGATTTATTCAACTTCATGGACATTCTACACTGATTAATGGTTCCAAATAAAACTTTTTACATAGTGATTCATCCTGGTTTGATTAGAAGTTTGAAGAACTTGCCATATGTTCAAACAGTCTAAACATGGATATCATGATTAGAAAGTGGAATAACTTCTTCAACATAACTTCTATGAGATTTGTCCAACTTCATGAAAGACTCTCCACTGATTAATGGTTCCAAATCAAGCTTCTTACATAGTGATTCATCCTGGTATGATTAGAAGCTTGAAGAACTTGCCATATGTCCAAACGGGCTAAACATGGATATCCTTAATAAAAAGTGGAATAACTTCTTTAAAATACCTCCTATGGGATTTATTCAACTTCATGAAAGACTCTCCGCTGATTAATGGTTCCAAATCAAGCTTCTTACAAAGTGATTCATCCTGGTTTGATTAGAAGTTTGAAGAACTTGCTATATGTCCAAACAGTCTAAACATGGATATCGTGATTAGAACGTGGAATAACTTCTTCAACATAACTCCAATGAGCTTTATCCAACTTTGTGAAAGACTCCCACTGATTAATGGGTCCAAATCAAGCTTCTTACATAGTGATTCATCCTGGTTTGATTAGAAGCTTGAAGAACTTGCCATATGTCCAAACAGGCTAAACTTGGATATCTTGATTAGAAAGTGGAATAACTTCTTTAACATACCTCCTATGGGATTTATTCAACTTCATGAACACTCTACACTGTTAATGGTTCCAAATCAAGCTTCTTACATAGTGATTCATCCTGGTTTGATTAGAAGTTTGAAGAACTTGCCATATGTCCCAACAGTCTAAACATGGATATCCTGATTAGAAAGTGGAATAACTT
>MU108054.1:0-18027 GCA_012274485.2 Sinapis alba
CCAGCTTTCCTTTACCGTTTTCCTTCTGCCGATGATCAAGTACTCGTACCACGACTTACTTAACCATCCCTTTGGACCATGATACACCTGATTTCAGGTTTAACGACCTGACTTGGTGCATTCCTATGTACCATGGTCCGTCCCACGGTCCTATCGAGGATCGGGGACATGACAGTCCAGACTGGTCCATCAGGCCATGCAAAATCAACCTGTACGTGCTGATAGGCTGATATGATCAGCCTTATCTGTACTGAATCGAAGGATTTAATTTAACGGTCCATGGTCTGTCCGGACTGGTCCCATCAGTACATGAAAAAATGACCCATACGTACTCATAGGCTGATACGATCAGCCATCTGTACTGCCTGTAAGGACCAAGGACAGGTCCAGACTGGTCTATCAGGCCATGAAAAATAGACCCATACAGACTGATAGGCTGATATGATCAGCCTTATATGTACTGAGTGGAAGGATTTAACTCAACAGACCATGGACTGTCTGGCCTGGTACCATTAGTACATGAAAAATTACCCATACGTACTGATAGGCTGATACGATCAGCCATCCGTGCTGCCTGGATAGACCAAGGACTGTCCAGACTGGTCCATCAGGCCATGCAAAATCAACATGTACGTACTGATAGGCTGATACGATCAGCCTTATATGAACTGACTCGAAGGACTTAACTCAACGGACCATGGTCTGTCCAAACTGGTCCCATCAGTACATGGAAAACGACCCATACGAACTGATAGGCTGATACGATCAACCATCCGTAATGCCTGGAAGGACCAAGGACTGTCCAGACTGGTCCATCAGGCCATGCAAAATCAACCCATACAGACGGATAGGCTGATATGATCAGCCTTATATGTACTGAGTGGAAGGATTTAACTCAACAGACCATGGACTGTATGGCCTGGTACCATTAGTACATGAAAAATTACCCATACATACTGATAGGCTGATACGATCAACCATCCGTGCTGCCTGGATAGACCAAGGACTGTCCAGACTGGTCCATCAGGCCATGCAAAATCAACATGTACGTACTGATAGGCTGATACGATCAGCCTTATATGAACTGACTCGAAGGACTTAACTCAACGGACCATGGTCTGTCCAAACTGGTCCCATCAGTACATGAAAAACGACCCATACGAACTGATAGGCTGATACGATCAACCATCCGTAATGCCTGGATAGACCAAGGACTGTCCAGATGGGTCCATCATGCCATGAAAAATCGGCCCATACGTACTGACAGGCTGATATGATCAGCCTTATCCAGATAGAATGGAAGGATTTAACTTAATGGACCACAGACTGTCCGGACTGGTCCCATCAGTACATGAAAATAACCCATACGTACTGATAGGGTGATACGATCAGCCGTCCGTACTGCCTGCAAGGACCAAGGATTGTTCAGATTGGTCCATCAGGCCATGCAAAATACACCCAAACGTAATCGTAGGCTGATATTATCAGCCTTATCCGTACTGAATAGAAGGATTTAACTCAATGGACCATGAACCGTCTGGCCTGTTCCCATCAGTACATGAAAAATTACCCATACGTACTGATAGGCTGATACGATCAGCCATCCGTACTACTTGGATAGACCAAGGACTGTTCAGACAGGTCCATCAGGCCATGAAAAATCGACCCATACGTACTGATAGGCTGATATGATCATCCTTATCCGTATTGAATGGAAGGGTTTAACTTAATGGACCACGGACTGTCCGGACTGGTCCCATCAGTACATAAAAATTACCCATACGTACTGATAGGGTGATACGGTCAGCCATCCGTACTGCCTGGAAGGACCAATGCATGTCCAGACTGGTCCATCAGGCCATGAAAAATCGACCCACACATACTGATAGGCTGATATGATCAGCCTTATCTGTATTGTATGGAAGGATTTAACTCAGTGGACCATGGACTGTCCGAACTGGTCCCATCAGTACATGAAAATAACCCATACGTACTGATAGGCTGATACGATCAGCCATCCGTACTGCCTGGAAGGACCAAGGATTGCCTAGACTGGTCCATCAGGCCATTCAAAATAGACCCATACGTAATGATAGGCTGATATGATCAGCCTTATCCGTACTGAATGGAAGGATTTAACTCAACGAACCAAGGACTGTGCGGACTGGTCCCATCAGTACATGAAAAATGACCCATGCGTATTGAGGCTGATACGATCAGCCGTATGTTCTGCCTGGAAAGACCAAGGACTGTCCAGACTTGTCTGTCAAGCCATGAAAAAACCAACCAATATGTACTGATATGCTGATGTGATCAGCCTTATCCCGTACTGAATGGAAGGATTTAACTCAACGGACGATGGACTGTTCGAACTGGTCCCATTAGTACAAAAAAAACTGACCCATACGTACTGATAGGCTTATACGATCAGCCATCCACACTGCCTGGAAGGACCAAGGACTGTCCAGACTTGTCCATCAGGCCGTGCAAAATCAACACGTACGTACTGATAGGCTGATACGATCAGCCTTATATGAACTGACTCAAAGGACTTAACTCAACGGACCATGGTCTGTCCAAACTGGTCCCATCAGTACATGAAAAATGACCCATACGAACTGATACGATCAACCATCCGTAATGCCTGGAAGGACCAAGGACTGTCCAGACTGGTCCATCAGGCCATGCAAAATCAACCTGTACGTGCTGATAGGCTGATATGATCAGCCTTATCTGTACTGAATCGAAGGATTTAACTTAACAGACCATGGTCTGTCTGGACTGGTCCCATCAGTACATGAAAAATGACCCATACGTACTAATAAGCTGATACAATCAGCCATCCGTACTGCCTGGAACATCCAAGGACTGTCCAGACTGGTCCATCAGTCCATGTAAAATAGACTGATAGGCTGATATGATCAGCCTTATCTGTACTGAGTGGAAGGATTTAACTCAGCGGACCATGGACTGTCTGGCCTGGTCCCATCAGTACATGAAAAAATACCCATACGTACTGATAGGCTTATAAGATCAGCCATCCGTACTGCCTGGATAGACCAAGGACTGTCATACGGGTCCATCAGGCCATGAAAAATCGACCCATACGTACTGATAAGCTGATACGATCATCCTTATCCGTATTGAATGGAAGGATTTAACTTAATGGACCACGGACTATTCGGACTGGTCCCATTAGTACATGAAAATGACCCATACGTACTGATAGGGTGATACGATCAGCCATCTGTACTGCCTGCAAGGACCAAGGATTGTCCAGATGGGTCCATCAGGCCATGCAAAATACACCTATACGTAATCATAGGCTGATATGATCAGCCTTATCCGTACTGAATAGAAGGATTTAACTCAATGGACCATGAACCGTCCGGACTGGTCCCATCAGTACATGGAAAATGGCCCATACGTACAGATAGGCTGATACGATCAGCCATCCTTACTGCCTGGAACATCCAAGGACTGTCCAGACTGGTCCATCATGCCATGATAAATAGACCCATACAAACTGATAGGTTGATATGATCAGTCTTATCTGTACTGAGTGGAAGGATTTAACTCAACTGACCATGGACTGTCCAGATTGGTCCTATCAGTACATAAAAAATGACCCATACATACTGATAGGCTGATACGATCAGCCATCCGTACTGCCTGTAAGGACCAATGACTGTCCAGACTGGTCCATCAGGCCACAAAAAATCGACCCATACGTACTGACAGGCTGATATGATCAGCCTTATCCAGATTGAATGGAAGGATTTAACTTAATGGACCACGGACTGTCCGGACTGGTCCCATCAGTACATGAAAATAACCCATATGTACTGATAGGGTGATATGATCAGCCATCCGTACTGCCTGCAAGGACCAAGGATTGTCTAGATTGGTCCATCAGGCCATGCAAAATACATCCAAACGTAATTGTAGGCTGATATGATCAGCCTTATCCGTACTGAATAGAAGGATTTAACTCAATGGACCATCAACCGTCTGGACTGGTCCCATCAGTACATGAAAAATGGCCCATACGTACTGATACGCTGATATGATCAGCCATCCGTACTGCCTGGAAGGACCAAGGACTATCCAGACTTGTCCATCAGGCCATGAAAAATAGACCCATACGAACTGATAAGCTGATATGATCAGCCTTATTTGTACTGAGTGGAAGGATGGAACTCAACGGACCATGGACTGTCCAGGCTGGTCCCATCAATACATAAAAAATGACCCATACATACTGATAGGCTGATACGATCAGCCATCCGTGCTACCTAGAAGGACCAAGGACTGTCCAGACTGGTCCATCAAGCCATGAAAAATAGACCCATACGGACTGATAGGCTGATATGATCAGCTTTATCTGTACTTAGTGGAAGGATTTAACTCAACGGACCATGGACTGTTTGGCCTGGTCCCATCAGTACATGAAAAATTACCCATACGTACTGATAAGCTGATACGATCAGCCATCCGTACTGCCTGGATAGACCAAGGACTGTCCAGACGGGTCCATCAGGCCATGAAAAATCGACCCATACGTACTGATAGGCTGATATGATCAGCCTTATCCGTATTGAATGGAAGGATTTAACTCCATGGACCATGGACTGTCTGGACTGGTCCCATCAGTACATCAAAATGACCCATACGTACAGATATGGTGATACGATTATCCATCTGTACTGCCTTCAAGGACCAAGGATTGTCCAGACTGGTCCATCAGGCCATGTATAATACACCCATACGTCATCAGAGGCTGATATGATCAGCCTTATCCGTACTGAATGGAAGGATTTAATTCAATGGACCATGAACCATCCGGACTAGTCCCATCAGTACATGAAAAATGACCCATACATACTGATAGGCTGATATGATCAGCCATCCGTAGTGCCTGGAAGGACCAAGGACTGTCCAGACTGGTCCATCAGGCCATGAATAATAGACCCAAACGTACTCATATGCTGATACGATCAGCCATCTGTACTGCCTGGAAGGACCAAGGACTGTCTAAACTTGTCCATCAGGCCATGAAAAACCTAGCCATACGTACTGATAGGCTTATATGATCAGCCTTATTTGTACTGAACAGAAGGATTTAACTCAACGGACCATGGACAGTGCGGACTGGTCCCATCAGTAAATGAAAAATGACCCATGCGTACTGAGGCTGATACGATCAGCCATATGTTCTGCCTGGTAGGGCCAAGGAATGTCCAGACTGGTCTATCAGGCAATGAAAAACCGACCCATACGTACTGATATGCTGATATGATCAGCCTTATCCCGTACTGAATGGAAGGATTTAACTCAAAAGACCATTGACTGTCTGGACTGGTCCCATCAGTACATAAAAAATGACCCCTACTTACTGATAGGCTTATACGATCAGCCATCCGTACTGTGTGGATGGACCAAGGACTGTCCAGACTGGTCCATCAGGCCATGCAAAATCAATTCGTACGTACTGATAGGCTAATATGATCAGCCTTATCTGTACTGAATCAAAGGTTTTAACTCAACGGACCATGGTCTGTCCGGACTGGTCCCATCATAGGCTGATACGATCAGCCATCTGTACTGCCTGGAAGGACCAAGGACTGTTCAGACTGGTCCATCACGCCATGAAAACCCTAGCCATACGTACTGATAGGCTGATATGATCAGCCTTATCCGTAGTGAACGGAAGGATTTAACTTAACAGACCATGGACTATGCGGACTTCCCATCAGTACATGAAAAATGATCCATGCGTACTGAAGCTGATACGATCAGCCATATGTTCTGCCTGGAAGGACCAAGCACTGTCCAGACTTGTCTATCAGGCCATGAAAAACCGATCCGTACGTACTGATATGATCAGCCTTATCCATATTGTATGGAAGGATTTAACTCAACGGTGATACAGGCTGGAAGCAGGGAGGATATGTACTGAGCTTATATAGACTCGATACTGGGACTTCTACAACGTTCATATGACTCAAAAGGAAACAAAATACACGAAAATTAAGTAGACAAATCATAAGTTAGCCTCCTTGAAGATATCTAGCCGTTAGGCTTGATTTAAGCCTCTCCAAAAGGAAACTTGAGTGATCCTTGTATCTAGAAAGCTTCTGGATATGCCCATGGTCTTGAAGCCTTCCCGAAATACTCCTTATTCTAAATATGAAAGAATATGGCCGTTGGTCTTCAAAGAATTGGAGTAAAAAACTCATTTACTTCTCCTTGTGTGAACATGACCGAAATAGGAAAGTTGATGGCCAAGGAGATTCGCCTGTACCTCTGCATGCTGGTCCATATAATCTCTTGTGAAATTTCTTCTGGAAGCCTTGGGTCGTGTGGAATATTTCCTTATTGCCTTATCTCGGTTTGGGAATGGTTGGACCAATTGAATTCCCAAATCATCCCATAAGTGGCTGCTTATAACCGGTTTCGGGAAACTGGTTATATCTTCACCTAAACTCGATCTTTCCTCATGATTCTTGGCTTGATGGATCCATAAGAGGCCCCTATTGAATTCAATAATTTTGTTTGGGTCGAAATACTTTTTCAGTGGGCTTGAAATGTCTTCTAAACTTGGACCCTCGCAAATGGACGGTCTGGAAAACCTCCAGTTTGGAAAATTCATATCTTTCTGTTCCAAACACCTTTTGGGCTGATTCAAATTGGGGTTAGACTCTAGTTGAGTGTAGAATCCATGAAAATTGGTTTCATGGTGAAATTCGTCCGGATTAAGAAGATGTGACATTTTTAGTGCACACACATCCTGGTTGGCGCATAGGCTGGTTGAATAAGATGCTGGCTCGACCGCAGGTTCAGCTGGTGATTTGATAGCCACATCATACCCTCTCCCTTGAAAAAGTTTTGACCTTGAAACTGGATAATCTGCACCAAGATAGAGCAAGTTAGGTTTCATCCTCCTTTGAGACTCTAAGGCTTTACCTTGGTAGTTTATTGGTTTAGTGATGCATGGTGCATCTGGTGGCTCTTCTTTGGACAGATAGGATATGATCACTCCTCTGGTCCGGGCTGGTATGCGCTTGCCTTTAGGTAAATCTCTTCTGGAATCTTCATCCTTTGTTCCTGTCATAAACTCAACATCTTTGGCAAGAGACAAGTGTGTTATGGCAGTCATGGAATAATTAGCATATAAATTAGTTTCATGTATTCCAATTTCCGTAGATGAATAATCTTTTTGCTTCTCTTGTAAATGTGAACTAAAACTAGAAGTATGATCTACATATTCTTCTAAAGTTCCTAGTTTTTCTTTAAACTCGTCAGGGCATAATAAATCAGTGTGCACAATATTCAAACCATTGATCATCGAACAAGGGATTGTTGCGCTTACCTGATTTGGAAGCTTGATTGGTGCATCCAAAGGAACGGCCTGTTTGTTTGATGACTGGTCTGGAGGTTCTTTTTGAAGTAAGATGCTGCTGGTCTTAATACCATTTTTTTCAAGGAGGTGCTCAAACAAAGAATGCTCCTTTGGTGGTATCCTTTCATCTCTCTTTAAGACCATCTTTTTTTGTGCTGAAGATCCCTTGCTAAATTCTGTTCCTGTCTCATCTCCTTTGGCACTAGAAAAGCATATCATGGTAGCCTTGGAAGTATCAAAAACAGAGCAAACAAAATTATTTTGTACCTTTTCAACTGCTTGAACTGGAACAACTTCTTGTTCCAATTGAACATTAGTTGCTGGCTTATGTTCTGCTTGTGGCTCTGGTTCCTTGATGGTTTCTTCCTGGGTTATCTTTGCAGCCTCGTTCTCCTGTCCTCCTGCATAATCATCCTTTGGGCAAGACAAGTGCATTATTCCAGAAGTAGGAAATTTACATACCAATTGAGATATAACTTCATTAGTTGAATCCTAGTTAACTTCTTGTGAATGAGAATTTACTACTATCCTAGTTAGACATGTTATAGCAAAGTGGCCTTTATCATGACACCTATAGCAAATGGGTTCAACTGGTTTCAAAGACTTAGAGGACTTACTTGGTTTTCCTTCCTTGTTGGACTTAGGCAATTGCTTTGTACTTAGCTCCTGATCTTGGGCTTTTGGACTTGGAACTACGTGCACATCATTAACTCTTTCTGGTGATGTAAGCTCGGTTTTTCCCTTGATGATGAGTGTAGACTCCTAGCTTGGCTTTGGGTGGTGAGCCTTCTTGAGCTGAACCTTTCGGTTTGGTCTTGTTGCCAATATAAGTCGCCTTGGATTAGGATTTGTGTAGACCCGTATCTGGTTCTAGAGCTCATCTCCAGCTCCTGTCACATATTCTCCATACAAAAGCTCCTTCATTTCTTTCCAAGTAGCTTCCGGTTCATCATAGCCAAGTCACCAATATGCATCTCTCTCCCACTGGTTAAAGGCATCTTTAGTGAGTGTATCTTCAGCAATGGCTGTATTATCCTCTTCATGGACTTGATTAGCATCAAACCAATGTTACATATCCTTTTCCCAGCATAAGTAGGCTTCTGGTCTTTGATGATGGCCTGCAAAGTTGATGTAACCAGGCTGATCATCATTTCTTCCAGCCTCACTTAAGGCCTCTTCCTCTTCATCAATGTCTTGTGGAGAATCTGGTATGTCCCCATTGTCTTCCACAGAGATCTCTACACTGGTTTGTGAACCAGTTTCATCTTGGTGCTCATCCTCTTGATCAGAATAAGGTATTTCACACCATGGTATGTCCCTGACACGGAAATCTTCTCCACTTTCTTCCTCACCAGATTGAAAAAATCTTTCTCCTCTATCAACATCTTCACCAATATCTCCAATTTTAGAGAAATCTTCCTCATGCTCACTTGCTTCTTTTAAACTGATTTCAGAATCATCTACATTTTGCCAAGAGTCTTCCTGGTCAGCTTCTTGATCATCACGCTCTGTAATATCTCCAGGAAAGTCATCTCATTCATTGAAATTGATTTTTGGTTTAGTTTCTCCCTCGTACCCTCTTTGGTGTCTGGTGGTTCCATGTGACTAATAAGGGGGTTATGGTTCAGGATATGCTTCTTCAGGGTCGTATCCATTCTCTGACATAGAGTAGTTATCATCAGAACATGACCCATCACAGCCATCTTCTTCACTGGACCATGCTTGGTCGGTTTCATCAAGATTAGACTCTTGATTTGAATCATAAGATCCTTCTTCTTCTGAATAATATCCCATGGATTTTCCTCTGTATTTTATTATTAGTACCTTGCAATAAAAACAGAAAATAAGAGTATCAATTCGTGGCTTAGCAAAAAGAAGGGAAGAATAATGAGAAAGAACAAAATGGAAACTTAATATACATTTTTTTGAAAGTTTTGAAACAAATGGAAAATAAATTCCTATAACTTTTTTTTTACCAAACAAAGCACGAAATATATAAAGGAAATCAAAGGAAAAAAAATATATTTGGTTTTCAATTTAAAAGAACCAAAGAAGGAATTAAAACAGATTTAGGCTTGAATGCAAATAAACCGAAAAAAGAAAGTGGAGCTATGCAAGTAAATGCAAACAAGTATGTTTTTTTTTTAATTTTCTGAATGTATCAAGGCTAGCTGAGCAATAAGTAGGAATGTCAATTGAGGGATTGGATCGCGGGCCTTGGCGGGTCTGAACCTGTGCGGGACGGTATTGGGTCGGTTATTTGGAGGCCCGCTAATTTGCGGGACGGGTTTGGTCACTCAGTTTAAAGACCGCAGCCCGTGCGGGCCTGATCCATTGTGACCCGCTCGACGACGAGCCCGCTGTGGTACGGGATGGAACATAACAATATGTTTGCCATTACTAGCAGTGGCAAGACTCATACAATGCATGTAAGTTTATATTTGTATAGGATAAGCAATATCTTCATGTTTCTTTTGGATATATCTACTGCAACTTGAACATGATTAATTGGGCAAGTTATTTCTGATCAAAACCTCTTCTCCTTTATTATATATACTCATCATCTTTAGAAATAGTGTACTTACTTAGATATAGGATGTCTTTTTCATCGTTAGGGGTTAAAATAAACAGTTATATATGCACATCACATGTTCAAAAGAGATCCAAAGATGTCTTTTTACCACATATTTTTCTCTTCATATGTGTTTTGTTGTTCAACCACTTACTCCTTCTTATTGTTATGTTAAACACAGTCAAACACATTTCTCTATCTCTCCTTCTACTGAATCTTTGTCCCGCGGCCCATACTGCAAAGACCCATGCACTAAGCGGGCCGGGTTTGGTCATACATTTTGGAGACCACAGCCCGTGCGGGCCAATCCCGCAGAAACCCAAACAAAATAAAACCCGCAGCAGGGCGGGACGGGTCGGGACAGGAAGACCCAATTGCCATCTCTAGCAATAAGTACCTGAAACGAATGAAAATGGATTGATTATGATTTAAACTAAGAACAAAGCAGAAGATATGAATTATATAAAAAGATAGATTCAATGGTCGAAATGGTAAATGCAATGGAGCTGAGTTTGCTGATCGTATGACACTCTCAAACTAAGTCGGTGGATGGCATGAATCGATGGATAGGGATTGACTCTCTCAATCAATGGACAAACAGGTCTTCTTGAAGCACACAAGAATCTCTGTACGTGGCTTCAATAGCACCAAGTGAATCTCACACTCAACACTAAAGAACTATCAACAAAGAATACACAACTTTGTTAAAAACAGAAAACGTTTTTCTTATTACTTTCAATGATCAAAGGTGTTTTACAAAGAACTATGAACTTAGCTTATATAGGCTCGACACTGGGACTTCTACAACGTTCCTATTACTCAAAAGGAAACAAAATACACGAAAATTAAGTAGACAAATCGTAAGTTAGGCTCCTTGAAGATATCTAGCCGTTCGGCTTGATCTGAGCCTCTCCAAAAGGAAACTTGAGTGATCCTTGTATCTAGACATATTCTGGATATGCCCATGGTCTTGAAGCCTTCCTGAAATACTCCTTATTCTAAATATTAAAGAATATGGCCGTTGGTCTTCAAAGAATTGGAGTAAAAACTCATTTACTTCTCGTTGTGTGAACATGACCGAAAAAGGAAAGTTGATGGCCAAGGAGATTCGCCTGTTCCTCTGCATGCTGGTACATATAATCTCTTGTGAAATGTCTTCTGGAAGCCTTGGGTCGTGTGTAATATTTCCTGATTGCCTTATCTCGGTTTGGGAATGGTTGGACCAATTGAATTCCCAATCTTCCCATAAGTGGCTGCTTATAACCGGTTTTGGGAAACTGGTTATATCTTCACTTAAACTCGACCTTTACTCATGATTCTTGGCTTGACGGATCCATAAGAGCCCCCTCTTGAAATTCCATAATTTTTTTGGGTCGAAATACTTCTTCAGTGGGCTTGAAATGTTTTCTAAACTTGGACCCTCGCAAATGGACGGGCTGGAAAACCCCCAGTTTGCAAAATTCATATCTTTCTGGTCTGAACACCTTTTCGGATAATTCCAATTGAAGTTAGACTCTACTAGAGTGTGGAATCGATGAAAATTGTTTCATGGTGAAATACGTCCGGATTAAGAAGATATGACATTTTTAGTGCACACACATCTTGGTTGGCGCCTAAACTGGTTGAATAAGATGCTGGCTCGACCGCAAGTTCAGCTGGTGATTTGATGGCCGCATCATACGGACCATGGACTGTCCGGAATGGTCCCATCCGTACATGAAAATGACACATATGTACTGATAGGTTGATACGATCAGCCATCCGTACTGGCTGGAAGGACCAAGGATTGCCCAGACTGCTCCATCAGGCCATGCAAAATAGACCCATATGTATTGATAGGCTGATATGATCAGCCTTATCCGTACTGAATGGAAGGATTAAACTCAAGGGACCATGAATCATCCAGACTGATCCCATCAGTACATGAAAAGGACCCATACGTACTGATAGGCTGATGCGATCAGCCATCGGTACTGCCAAGAAGGACCAAGGATTGTCAAGACTTGTCCATCAGGCCATGCAAAATACACCCATACGTAATCATAGGCTGATATGATCAGTCTTATCCGTACTGAATGGAAGGATTTAACTCAATGGAACATGAACCGTCCGGTCTGGTCCCATCAGTAAAATGACCCATACGTACTGATAGGCTGAAACGATCATCCATCCGTGCTACCTAGAAGGACCAAGGACTGTCCAGACTGGTCCATCAAGCCATGAAAAATAGACCCATACGGACTGATAGGCTGATATGATCAGCTTTATTTGTACTTAGTGGAAGGATTTAACTCAACGGACCATGGACTGTCTGGTCTGGTCCCATCAGTACATGAAAAATGACCCAAACGTACTCATAGGCTGATACGATCAGCAATCCGTACTGCTTGGAAGGACCAAGGACTGTCCAGACTGGTCCATCAGGCCATGAAAAACCTAGCCATACGTACTGATAGGCTGATACGATCAGCCATTTGTACTGCCTGGAAGGACCAAAGACTGTCCAAACTGGTCCATCAGGCCATGAAAAATAGACCCAAACGTACTCATAGGCTGATACGATCAGCCATCTGTACTGCCTGGAAGGACCAAGGACTGTCAAAACAGGGCCATCAGGCCATGCAAAATCAACCCGTACGTACTGATAGACTAATATGACCAGCCTTATCTGTACTGAAACAAAACATTTAACTCAACGGACCATGGTCTGTCCGGACTGGTCCCATTAGTACATGAAAATTGACCCAAACGTACTCATAGTCTGATACGATCAGCCATCCGTACTACCTGGAAGGAACAAGGACTGTCCAGACTGGTCCATCAGGCCATGAAAAACCTAGCCATACGTACTGACAGGTTGAAATGATCAGCCTTATCCGTAGTGAACGGAAGGATTTAACTGAACGGACCATGGACTGTGCGGACTGGTCCCATCAGTACATGAAAAACCTGGAAGGACCAAGGACTGTCCAGACTGGTCTATCAGGCCATGAAAAAATGACCCATACGTACTGATATGTTGATATGAACAGCCTTATCCGTACTGAATGGAAGGATTGAACTCAACGGACCATGAATCATCTAGACTAGTCCCATTAGTACATGAAAAATGACCCATACGTACTGATAGGCTGATACGATCAGCCATCTGTACTGCCTGGAAGGACCAAGGACTTTCCAGACTGGTCCATCAGGCCATGAAAAATAGACCCGTACGGACTGATAGGCTGATATGATCAGCCTTATCTGTACTGAGTGGAAGGATTTAACTCAACAGTCCATGGACTGTCTGGCCTGGTCCCATCAATACATGAAAAATTACCCATACGTACTGATAGGCTGATACGATCAGCCATCTGTACTGCCTGGATAGACCAGGGACTGTCCATATGGGTCCATCAGGCCATGAAAAATCGACCCATACGTACTGACATACTGATATGATAAGCCTTATCCATATTGAATGTAAGGATTTAACTCAACGGACAATGGACTGTCCGAACTGATCCCATCAGTACATGAAAATGACCCATACGTACTGATAGGCTGATACGATCAGCCATCCGTACTGCCTGGATAGACCAAGGACGGTCCAGAAGGGTCCATCAGGCCATGAAACATCAACCCATACATACTGATAAGCTGATATGATCAGCCTTAACCGTACTGAATGGAAGTATTTAACTCAACGGACCATGGATTGTCCGGGCTGGTCCCATTAGTACAAGAAAAATGATCCATACGTACTGATCAGCCTTATCGGTACTGAATGGAAGTATTTAACTCAACGGACCAAGGACTGTTCATACTGGTCCCATCAGTACATGAAAAATGACCCATACGTACTGATAGGCTGATACGATCAGCCATCCGTACTGCATGGGTGGAACAAGGACTGTCAAGACTGGTCCATCAGCCCATGAAAAATAGACCCACACATACTGATAGTCTGATATGATCAGCCTTCTCCGTACTGAGCGGAAGGACGAAACTCAACGGACCATGGACTGTCCAGACTGGTCCCACTTGTACATGAAAAATGACCCATACGTACTGATAGACTGATACAATCAGCCAACCGTACTGCCTGGATGGACCAAGGACTGTCGAGAGTGGTCCATCAGGCCATGAAAAATTGACCCATACGTACCGATAGGCTGATATGATCAGCCTTATCGGTACTGAATGGAAGTATTTAACTCAACGGACCAAGGACTGCTCAGATTGGGCCCATTAGTACATGAAAAATGACCCATACGTACTGATAGGCTAACACGATTAGCCATCTGTACTGCGTGGGTGGACCAAGGACTGTCAATACTGGTCCATCAGGCCATGAAAAATCGACCCATACGTACTGATAGGCTGATATGATCAGCCTTATCCGTAACGAATGGAAGTATTTAACTCAACGAACCATGGACTGTTCATACTGGTCCCATCAGTACATAAAAAAGACCCATACGTACTGATAGGCTGATATGATCCACCCTTAACCGTACTGAATGGAAGGATTTAACTCAACGGACCATTGTTTGTCTGGACTGGTCCATCCCATGAAAAATCGACCCACACATACTGATAGTCTTTTATGATCAGCCTTATCCATACTGAACGGAAGGACGAAAATCAACGGACCATGGACTATCCAGACTGGTCCCACTTGTACATGAAAAATGACCCATACGTACTGATAGACTTATACAATCAGCCAACCGTACTGCCTGGATGGACCAAGGACTGTCCAGAGTGGTCCATCAGGCCATGAAAAATTGACCCATACGTACTGATAGGCTGATATGATCAGCCTTAACCGTACTGAATGGAAGGATTTAACTCAATGGACCATGGATTGTCCGGACTGGTCCCATTAGTACAAGAAAAATGATCCATACGTACTGATAGGCTGATACGATCAGCCTTATCCGTACTGCATGGAAGTATTTAACTCAACAGACCATGGACTGTTCAGACTGGTCCCATCAGTACATGAAAAATGACCCATACGTACTGATAGGCTGGTACGATCAGCCATCCATACCGCCTAGAAGGACCAAGGACTTTCCAGACTGGTCCATCAGACCATAAAAAATGGACCCATACATACTGATAGGCTGATATGATCAGCCTTATCCGTACTGAATGTAATTATTTAACTCAATGGACAAAGGACATTTCAGGCTGGTCCCATCAGTACATGAAAAATGACCCATACGTACTGATAGGCTGATACGATCAGCCATCCGTACTGCATGGGTGGACCGAGGACAATCAATACTGGTCCATCAAGCCATGAAAAATCAATCCACACGTACTGATAGGCTGATATGATCAGCCTTATCCGTACTGAATGGAAGTATTTAACTCAAAGGACCAAGGACTGTTCAGATTGGTCCCATCAGTACATGAAAAATGACCCATACGTACTGATAGGCTGACACGATTAGCCATCCGTACTGCATGGGTGGACCAAGGACCGTTAATACTGGTCCATCAGGCCATGAAAAACCGACCCACACGTACTGATAGGCTGATATGATCAGCCTTATCTGTACCGAATGGAAGTATTTAACTCAATGAACCATGGACTGTTCATACTGGTCCCATCAGTACATGAAAAAGACCCATACATACTGATAGGCTGATATGATCCATCCTTAACCGTACTGAATGGAAGGATTTAACTCAACGGACCATGGATTGTCCGGACTGGTCCCATTAGTACAAGCAAAATGATCCATACATACTGATAGTTTGAAACGATCAGCCATCCATACTGCCTAGACAAACCAAGGACTGTCCAGACAGGTCCATCAGACCATGAAAAATTGACCCATACGTACTGATACGCTGATATGATTAGCCTTATCGGTACTGAATGGAAGTATTTAACTCAACGGACCAAGGACTGTTCAGACTGGTCCCATCAGTACATGTAAAATGACCCATACGTACTGATAGTCTGATGCGATCAGCCATCCGTATTGCCTAGATGGACCAAGGACTGTCAAGACTGGTCCATCAGGCCATGAAAAAATCGACCCAAACGTACTGATAGGCCGATATGATCAGCCTTATCCATATTGAATGGAAGGACTTAACTCAACGGACCATGGACTGTCCGGACTAATCCCATCTGTACATGAAAAATGACCCATACGTACTGATAAGCTGATACGATCAACCATCGGTTCTGCCTGGATGGACCAAGGACTGTCCAGATTGGTCCATCAGGCCATGAAAAATCAACCCATACGTACTGATAGGCTGATATGATAAGTGTTAACCGTACTGAATAAAAGGATTTAATTCAACAGACCATGGACTGTCTGGACTGGTCCCATCAGTACATGAAAAATGACCCATATGTACAGATAGGCTGATATGATCAGCCATCTCTACTGCCTGGATGGACCAAGGACTATCTAGACTGGTCCATCAGGCCATGAAAAATCGACCCATACGTATTGATAAGCTGATATGATCAGCCTTAACCGTACTGAATGGAAGGATTTAAACCAACGGACCATTGATTGTCCGGACTGGTCCAATTAGTACAAGCAAAATGATCCATAAGTACTGATAGGCTGATACGATCAGCATCCATACTGCCTGGACGGACCATGGACTGTTCAGACTGGTCCCATCAGTACATGAAAATGACCCATACGTACTGATAGGCTGATACAATCAGCCATCCGTACTGCCTGGATGGACCAAGGACTGTCCAGACTGGTCCATCAGACTCTAAAAAATGGACCCATACGTACTGATAGGCATATACGATCAGCCATCCATACTGCCTGGATGGAACAAGGGATGTCCAGAGTGGTCCAGCATGCCACAAAAAATCAACCCACACGTACTGATAGGCTGATATGATAAGCGTTGTCCGTACTGAACGGAAGGACTTAACTCAACGGACCATGGACTGTCCAGACTGGTCCCACCTGTACGTGAAAAATGACCCATACGTATTGATACGCTGATACAATCAGCCATTTGTACTGCCTGGATGGCCCAAGGACTGTCAAGACTTGTCCATCAGGCCATGAAAAAACGACCCATACATACTGATAGGCTGATATGTTCAGCCTTAACCATACTAAAAGGAAGGATTTAACTTAATGGACCATGGACTGTCTGGAATTATCCCACTAGTACATGAAAAATGACCCATACGTACTGATAGGCTGATACGATCAGCCATCCATACTGCCTGGAAGGACCAAGGACTGTCCAGACTGGTCCATCAGACCATGAAAATCCGACCCATACATACTGATAGGCTGATATGATCAGCCTTATCCGTACTGAACCGAAAGACTTAACTCAACGGACCATGGACTGTTCAGACTGGTCCATCAGTACATGAAAAATGACCCATATGTACTGATAGGCTGATACTATCAGCCATCCGTACTGCCTGGATGGACCAAGGACTGTTCAGACTGGTCCATCAGACCGTGAAAAATCGACCCACACATACTGATAGGCTGATATGATCAGCCTTATCCGTACTGCATGGAAGTATTTAACTCAACGGACCATGGACTGTTCAGACTGGTCCCATCAGTACATGAAAAATGACCCATACGTACTGATAGGCTGGTACGATCAGCCATCCATACCGCCTAGAAGGACCAAGGACTTTGTCATGTCCCTGAATCTGGCTAAGGCCTTGGGCACAGCCATGGTACGAGGAGATGTACCAGTCAGGTCATGGGACCTAAAGACAAGCGTATCATGGCTGGAATGGGTGGTTAAGGGCCTCGGAAGGCTGAGACTTAACCAGGATCGAAGGAGGCAAAAGGAAAGAAGGTTGGAAGAGTTCTAAGGCAGCTGGATCAGATAGGAAGTTAGTTCAGCCAGCCAGACCGAGCTCAGTATAGCTCACACTCGACCAGGTCAGCTACAGCAGCTGGACCACGAGTCTAGGGCAGCTCCAGTAGCTGGACCACTAGCTCACCTAGCTGGGGCAGCTAGCAACCAGCTCACCTCAGCTGGGCGAAGGGTTTGGGACCTGGTCATGGGACCCGGGTCCGGGGCGGTT
>MU108054.1:18727-34608 GCA_012274485.2 Sinapis alba
GGTTCTACATGCTCCGGAGGGATTCATTGAATTCCGACCATGGATTCCTCTTAGTGGGGATTTATCATGAATTATCATGGGTTTTATTAGGTTTTACCTAATTGATTCATGGAAGGTTAGTTATGGCCGATCTGGTCGGATAAGGCCGAGATCAATAGGATCGAGGCCGTTCCTTTGGATTCTGATTGTGGATCATTCCTAATCAGGATTTTTAGGGAATTGTCATGAATTTTATTTAGTTTTTGGAGGTTTATTTAGATAAGGCAGTTTGGGAAGCCAACCATGGTCGATTGAAGTTAGTGTGGACTAGAGGATGGTCCGCATGGAATCAGTCAGGCCGTGTGATGGGCGAGGGTCCAGGGCGTCCTGAGGATCGTCCTGGCTGAGGCCGCATGCCTTGTGAATTAAGGAAGATAGATTATAGAGTAGATAAAATAAGGACCGAACCATGCAAGTAGAATTGATATGTTAGGTTATCGGATTGTACTCATACATATGTCTTATGGTGGTGTGTTCACAGGATCAGACCAGGACCGTGGCAAGGCCAAGGAACCATGAAGACCTGAGCCGTGGATGGATGTGTGGGTTGTGGGATAGTTTAGTTAGTATAAACAATTGAACTTATGATAGCCTATTGTGCAATGAACCTATGTATTGGATCACAAGTTTTTATATCAATAAAGATACACTTTCTCTTATATGAATAGACTTAGGATTCGGCACACTTGAACCTCATATGATTGAAAATGGACTTAGATGACTATGGAACCTTTACAAAGAACAAAAAATTACATAATGGAGCAAGGTAAGCCTGCGGGTCCTAGTTGGGTCCTTTGGACCAGGATCGGGTCTTACAGACTTTCCAGACTTGTCCATCAGACCATAAAAAATGGACCCATACATACTGATAGGCTGATATGATCAGCCTTATCCGTACTGAATGGAATTATTTAACTCAATGGACAAGGGACAGTTCAGGCTGGTCCCATCAGTACATGAAAAATGACCTATACGTACTGATAGGCTGATACGATCAGCCATCCGTACTGCATGGGTGGACCAAGGACTGTCAATACTGGTCCATCAAGCCATGAAAAATCAATCCACACGTACTGATGGGCTGATATGATCAGCCTTATCCGTACTGAATGGAAGTATTTAACTCAAAGGACCAAGGACTGTTCAGATTGGTCCCATCAGTACATGAAAAATGACCCATACGTACTGATAGGGTGACACGATTAGCCATCCGTACTGCGTGGGTGGACCAAGGACTGTCAATACTGGTCCATCAGGCCATGAAAAATCGACCCACACGTACTGATAGGCTGATATGATCAGTCTTATCTGTACCGAATGGAAGTATTTAACTCAATGAACCATGGACTGTTCATACTGGTCCCATCAGTACATGAAAAAGACCCATACGTACTGATAGGCTGATATGATCCATCCTTAACCGTACTGAATGGAAGGATTTAACTCAACGGACCATGGATTGTCTGGACTGGTCCCATTAGTACAAGCAAAATGATCCATACGTACTGATAGGTTGAAACGATCAGCCATCCATACTGCCTAGACAGACCAAGGACTGTCCAGACAGGTCCATCAGACCATAAAAAATTGACCCATACGTACTGATAGGCTGATATGATTAGCCTTATCGGTACTGAATGGAAGTATTTAACTCAACGGACCAAGGACTGTTCAGACTGGTCCCATCAGTACATGTAAAATGACCCATACGTACAGATAGTCTGATGCGATCAGCCATCCGTATTGCCTAGATGGACCAAGGACTGTCAAGACTGGTCCATCAGGCCATGAAAAAATCGACCCAAACGTACTGATAGGCCGATATGATCAGCCTTATCCGTACTGAATGGAAGGACTTAACTCAACGGACCATGGACTGTCCGGACTAATCCCATCTGTACATGAAAAATGACCCATACGTACTGATAAGCTGATACGATCAACCATCGGTTCTGCCTGGATGGACCAAGGACTGTCCAGAGTGGTCCATCAGTCCATGAAAAATCAACCCATACGTACTGATAGGCTGATATGATAAGTGTTAACCGTACTGAATAAAAGGGTTTAATTCAACAGACCATGGACTGTCTGGACTGGTCCCATCAGTACATGAAAAATGACCCATATGTACAGATAGGCTGATATGATCAGCCATCTCTACTGCCTGGATGGACCAAGGACTATCTAGACTGGTCCATCAGGCCATGAAAAATCGACCCATACGTACTGATAGGCTGATATGATCAGCCTTAACCGTACTGAATGGAAGGATTTAAACCAACGGACCATTGATTGTCCGGACTGGTCCAATTAGTACAAGCAAAATGATCCATAAGTACTGATAGGCTGAAACGATCAGCATCCATACTGCCTGGACGGACCAAGGACTGTCCAGACTGGTCCCATGAGTACATGAAAAATTACCCATATGTACAGATAGGCTGATACGATCAGGCATCCCTACTGTCTGGAAGGACTAAGGACTGTCCAGACTGGTCCATTAGACCATAAAAAATCGACCCATACATACTGATAGGCTGATATGATCAGCCTTATCCGTACTGAACGGAAGGACTTAACTTAAAGAACCATGGACTGTTTAGACTGGTCCCATCAGTACATGAAAAATGACCCATACGTACTGATAGACTGATACGATCAGCCATCCGTACTGCCTGGATGGACCAAGGACTGTCCAGACTGGTCCATCAGACCATGAAAAATCGACCCACACATACTGATAGGCTGATATGATCAGCCTTATCCGTACTGAATGGAAGTATTTAACTCAACAAACCATGGACTGTTCAGACTGGTCCCATCAGTACATGCAAAAAGACCCATACGTACTGATAGGCTGGTACGATCAGCCATCCATACCGCCTGGAAGGACCAAGGACTGTCCAGACTAGTCCATCAGACCATAAAAATGGACCCATACATACTGATAGGCTGATACGATCATCCATGCATACTGCCTGGAAGGACCAAAGACTGTCCAGACAGGTCCATCAGACCATGAAAAATTGACCCATACATACTGATAGGCTGATATGATCAGCCTTATCTTTACTGAATGGAAGGATTTAACACAACAGACCATGGATTGTCCAGACTGGTCCCATCAGAACTTGAAAAATGAACCATACATACTGATAGGCTGATGCGATTAGCCATCCGTATTGCCTGGATGGACCAAAGACTGTCCAGACTGGTCCATAAGGGCATGAAAAATCCACCCACACGTACTGATAGGCTGATATGGTCAGCCTTATCTGTACTTAATTGAAGGATTTAATTCAACAGACCATGGATTGTCAGGACTGATAAGCTGATATGATAAGTGTTAATCGTACTGAATGGAAGTATTTAACTCAACAGACCATGGACTGTTCAGACTGGTCCCATCAGTACAAGAAAATGACCCATACGTACTAATAGGCTGATACAATCAGCCATCCGTACTGCCTGGATGGACCAAAGACTGTCCAGACTGGTCCATCAGACCCTAAAAAATGGACCCATACGTACTGATAGGCATATACGATCAGCCATCCGTACTGCCTGGATGGAACAAGGGATGTCCAGAGTGGTCCATCATGCCACAAAAAATCAACCCACACGTACTGATAGGCTGATATGATAAGCCTTGTCCGTACTGAACGGAAGGACTTAACTCAACGGACCATGGACTGTCCAGACTGGTCCCACCTGTACGTGAAAAATGACCCATACGTATTGATACGCTGATACAATCAGCCATTTGTACTGCCTGGATGGCCCAAGGACTGTCAAGACTTGTCCATCAGGCCATGAAAAAACGACCCATACATACTGATAGGCTGATATGTTCAGCCTTAACCATACTAAATGGAAGGATTTAACTTAATGGACCATGGACTGTCTGGAATTATCCCACTAGTACATGAAAAATGACCCATACGTACTGATAGGCTGATACGATCAGCCATCCATACTGCCTGGAAGGACCAAGGACTGTCCAGACTGGTCCATCAGACCATGAAAATACGACCCATACATACTGATAGGCTGATATGATCAGCCTTATCCGTACTGAACCAAAAGACTTAACTCAACGGACCATGGACTGTTCAGACTGGTCCATCAGTACATGAAAAATGACCCATACGTACTGATAGGCTGATACTATCAGCCATCCGTACTGCCTGGATGGACCAAGGACTGTTCAGAGTGGTCCATCAGACCGTGAAAAATCGACCCACACATACTGATAGGCTGATATGATCAGCCTTATCCGTACTGCATGGAAGTATTTAACTCAACGGACCATGGACTGTTCAGACTGGTCCCATCAGTACATGAAAAATGACCCATACGTACTGATAGGCTGGTACGATCAGCCATCCATACCACCTAGAAGGACCAAGGACTTTCCAGACTGGTCCATCAGACCATAAAAAATGGACCCATACATACTGATAGGCTGATATGATCAGCCTTATCCGTACTGAATGGAATTATTTAACTCAATGGACAAAGGACAGTTCAGGCAGGTCCCATCAGTACATGAAAAATGACCCATACGTACTGATAGGCTGATACGATCAGCCATCCGTACTGCATGGGTGGACCAAGGACTGTCAATACTGGTCCATCAAGCCATGAAAAATCAATCCACACGTACTGATAGGCTGATATGATCAGCCTTATCCGTACTGAACGAAAGGACTTAACTCAACGGACCATGGACTTTCCAGACTGGTCCCACTTGTACATGAATAATGACCCATACGTACTGATAGGCTGATACGATCAACCACCCGTACTGCCTGGATGGACCAAGGACAGTCCAGACTGGTCCATCAGGCCATGAAAAATCAACCCATACGTACTAATAGGCTGATATGATCAGCCTTATCTTTACTGAATGGAAGGATTTAACTCAACAGAACATGGACTGTCCGGACTAATCCCATATGTACATGAAAAATGACCCATACGTACTGATAGGCTGATACGATCAACCATCGGTTCTGCCTGGATGGACCAAGGACTGTCCAGAGTGGCCCATCAGGCCATGAAAAATCTACCCATACGTAGTGATAGGCTGATATGATCAGCCTTAACCGTACTGAATAGAAGGATTTAATTCAACAGACCATGGACTGTCAGGACTGGTCCCATCAGTACATAATAAATGACCCATACGTACTGATAGGCTGATACGATCATCCATCCCTACTGCCTGGATGGACCAAGGACTGTCCAGACTGGTCGATCAGGCCATGAAAAATCGACCCATACGTACTGATAGGCTGATATGATCAGCCTTATCTGTACTTAATTGAAGGATTTAATTCAACAGACCATGGATTGTCAGGACTGATAAGCTGATATGATAAGTGTTAACCGTACTGAATGGAAGTATCTAACTCAACAGACCATGGACTGTTCAGACTGGTCCCATCAGTACATGAAAAATGACCCATACGTACTGATAGGCTGGTACGATCAGCCATCCATACCGCCTGGAAGGACCAAGGACTGTCCAGACTAGTCCATCAGACCATAAAAAATGGACCCATACATACTGATAGGCTGATATGATCAGCCTTATCCGTACTGAATGGAAATATTTAACTCAATGGACAAAGGACTGTTCAGACTGGTCCCATCAGTACATGAAAAATGACCCATACGTACTGATAGGCTGATACGATCATCCATGCATACTGCCTGGAAGGACCAAGGACTGTCCAGACAGGTCCATCAGACCATGAAAAATTGACCCATACATACTGATAGGCTGATATGATCAGCCTTATCTTTACTGAATGGGAGGATTTAACACAACAGACCATGGATTGTCCAGAGTGGTCCCATCAGAACATGAAAAATGACCCATACATACTGATAGGCTGATGCGATTAGCCATCCGTATTGCCTGGATGGACCAAAGACTGTCCAGACTGGTCCATAAGGCCATGAAAATCCACCCACACGTACTGATAGGCTGATATGATCAGGCTTATCTGTACTTAATTGAAGGATTTAATTCAACAGACCATGGATTGTCAGGACTGATAAGCTGATATGATAAGTGTTAACCGTACTGAATGGAAGTGCTTAACTCAACAGATCATGGACTGTTCAGACTGGTCCCATCAGTACATGAAAATGACCCATACGTACTAATAGGCTGATACAATCAGGCATCCGTACTGCCTGGATGGACCAAGGACTGTCCAGACTGGTCCATCAGACCCTAAAAAATGTACCCATACGTACTGATAGGCATATACGATCAGCCATCCGTACTGCCTGGATGGAACAAGGGATGTCTAGAGTGGTCCATCATGCCATAAAAAATCAACCCACACGTACTGATAGGCTGATATGATAAGCCTTATCCGTACTGAATGGAAGGACGTAACTCAACGGACCACGGACTGTCCAGACTGGTCCCACCTTTATGTGAAAAATGACCCATACGTATTGATAGGCTGATACAATCAGCCATTTGTACTGCCTGGATGGCCCAACGACTGTCAAGACTGGTCCATCAGGCCATGAAAAAACGACCCATACATACTGATAGGCTGATATGTTCAGCCTTAACCGTACTAAATGGAAGGATTTAACTTAATGGACCATGGACTGTCTGGAATTATCCCACTAATACATGAAAAATGACCCATACGTACTGATAGGCTGATACGATCAGCCATCCATACTGCCTAGAAGGACCAAGGACTGTCCAGACTGGTCCATCAGACCATGAAAATCCGACCCATACATACTGATAGGCTGATACGATCAACCACTCGTACTGCCTGGATGGACCAAGGACTGTCCAGACTGGTCCATCAGGCCATGAAAAATCAACTCATACGTACTAATAGGCTGATATGTTCAGCCTTAACCGTACTGAATGGAAGGATTTAACTCAACGGACCATGGATTGTCTGGACTGGTCCCATTAGTACATGAAAAATGATCCATACGTACTGATAGGCTGATACGATCAGCTATCCATACTGCCTAGAAGGACCAAGGACTGTCCAGACTGGTCCATCAGACCATGAAAAATTTACCCATACGTAGTAATAGGCTGATATGATCAGCCTTATCTTTACTGAATGGAAGGATTTAACTCAACAGAACATGGACTGTCCGGACTAATCCCATCTGTACATGAAGAATGACCCATACATACTGATAGGCTGATACGATCAGCCATCGGTTCTGCCTGGATGGACCAAGGACTGTCCAGAGTGGCCCATCAGGCCATGAAAAATCGACCCATACGTAGTGATAGGCTGATATGATCAGCCTTAACCGTATTAAATAAAAGGATTAAATTCAACAGACCATGGACTGTCAGGACTCGTCCCATCAGTACATAATAAATGACCCATACGTACTGATAGGCTAATACGATCAGCCATCATTACTGCCTGGATGGACCAAGGACTGTCCAGACTGGTCCATCAGGCCATGAAAAATCATCCCATACGTATTGATAGGCTGATATGATCAGCCTTATCTATACTTAATTGAAGGATTTAACTCAACGGACCATGGATTATCCGGACTGGTCCCATTAGTACAAGCAAAATGATCTATACGTATTGATAAGCTGAAACGATCATCATCCATACTGCCTGGACGGACTAAGGACTGTCCAGACTGGTCCATCAGACAATCAAAAATTGACCCATACATACTGATAAGCTGATATGATAAGTGTTAACCGTACTGAATGGAAGTATTTAACTCAACAGACCATGGACTGTTCAGACTGGTCCCATCAGTACATGAAAAATGACCCATACATACTGATAGGCTGATACGATCAACCACCCGTACTGCCTGGATGGACCAAGGACTGTCTAGACTGTTCCATCAGGCCATGAAAAATCGACCCATACGTACTGATAGGCTGATATGATCAGCCTTATCCGTACTGAATGGAAGTATTTAACACAACAGACCAAGGACTGTTCAGACTGGTCCCATCAGTACATGAAAAATGACCCACACGTACTTATAGGCTGATACGATCAGCCATCCATACTGCCTGGAAGGACCAAGGACTGTCCAGACAGGTCCATTAGACCATGAAAAATCGACCCGTACGTACTGATAGGCTGATATGATCAGCCTTATCCGTTCTGAATGGAAGTATTTTACTCAATGGACCAAGGAATGTTCAGACTGCTCCCATCAGTACATAAAAAATGACCCATACGTAATGATAGGCTGATACGATCAACTATCCGTACTGCCTGGATGGACCAACGACTGTCCAAACTGGTCCATCAGGACATGAAAAATCTACCCATACATACTGATAGTCTGATATGATCAGCCTTATCTGTATTGAATGGAAGGATTTAACTCAACGGACCATGGACTGTCCGGACTAATCCCATTTGTACATATAAAATGACCCATACGTACTGATAGGCTAATTCGATCAGCCATCGGTTTTGCCTGGATGGGTCAAGGACTGTCCAAAGTTGTCCATTAGGCAATGAAAAATTGACCCATACGTGCTGATAGGCTGATATGATAAATGTTGACCGTACTGAATACAAAGATTTAATTCAACAGACCATGGACTGTCTGGACTGGTCTCATCGGTACATGAAAAATGACCCATATGTACTGATAGGCTGATACGATTAGCCATCCCTACTGCCTGGATGGATCAAGGACTGTCCAGACAGTTCCATCAGGCCATAAAAAATCGACCCATACGTACTGATAGGCAGATATGATCAGCCTTAACCGTACTGAATGGAAGGATTTAAGTCAACAGACCATGGATTGTCCGGACTAATCCCATTTGTACATGAAAAACGACCCATTCGTACTGATAGGCTGATTCGATCAGCCATAGGTTCTGCCTGGATGGACCAAGGACTGTCAAGACTGGTCCATAAGGCCATGAAAAATCGACACACACGTACTGATAGGCTGATATGATCACCCTTAACCGTAATGAATGGAAGGATTTAACTCAACAGACCATGGATTGTCCGGACTGGTCCCATTAGTACAAGAAAAATGATCCATACGTACTGATAAGCTGATACGATCAGCCATCCATACTCCCTGCACGGACCAAGGACTGTCCAGACTGGTCCTTCAGACCATGAAAAATTGACCCATACGTACTAATAGGCAGATATGATCAGCCTTATCGGTACTGAATGGAAAGATTTAAGTCAACGGACATGGACTGTCCAGACTGGTCCCATCAGTACATGAAAATGACCCATACGTACTAATAGGCTGATACGATCAGCCATCCAAACTGCCTGGATGGACCAAGGACTGTCAAGGCTGGTCCATAAGGCCATGAAAAATCGACCCACACGTACTGATAGGCTGATATGATCAGCCTTATCCGTACTGAATGGAAGGATTTAACTCAACGGACCATGGACTGTTCAGACTGGTCCAATCAGTACATGAAAATGACCCATACATACTGATAGGCTGATTTGATCAGCCTTAACCGTATTGATTGGAAGGATTTAACTCAACGGACCATGGACTGTTCAGACTGGTCCCATTAGTACATGAAAATGACCCATACGTACTCATAGGCTGATATGATCAGCCTTAACCGTACTGAATGGAAGGATTTAACTCAACGGACCAAGGACTGTCCGGACTGGTCCCATCAGTACATGAAAAATGACCCATGCGTACTGATAGGCTGCTACGATCAGCCATCCCTACCGCCGGGATGGACCAAGGACTGTCAAGACTGGTCCATCAGGCCATGAAATATCGAACCAAAGATACTGATACGCTGATATGATCAGCCTTATCCGTACTGAACGGAAGGACTTAACTCAACGGACCATGGCCTGTCCAGACTGGTCCCACCTGTACATGAAAAATGACCCATACGTACTGATAGGCTGATACGATCAGCCACCCGTACTGCCTGGTTGGACAAAGGATGGTCTAGACTGCTCCATCAGGCCATAAAAAGTCAACCTTAACCGTACTGAATGGAAGGATTTAACTCAACGGACCAAGGACTGTCCGGACTGGTTCCATTAGTACATGAAAATGACCCATACGTACTAATATGCTGATACGATCAGCCATCTGTACTGCTTGGATGGACCAAGGACTGTCCAGACTGGTCCATCAGAGCATAAAAGATGGACCTATACGTACTGATAGGCTGATATGATCAGCCTTATCCGTACTGAATGGAAGTATTTAACTCAAACGACCAAGGACTGTTCAGACTGGTCCCATCAGTACAAGAAAAATGACCCATACGTACTTATACGCTGATACGATCAGCCATCCATATGCCTGGAAGGGCCAAGGACTGTCAAGACTGGTCCATAAGGCAATGAAAAATCGACCCACACGTAATGATAGGCTGATATGATCAGCCTTATCCGTACTGAATGGAAGGATTTAACTCAACGGACCATGGACTGTTCAGACTGGTCCCATCAGTACATGAAAATGACCCATACATATTGATAGGCTGATATGATCAGCCTTAACCGTACTGAATGGAAGGACTTAACTCAACGGACCAAGGACTGTCTAGACTGGTCCCATCAGTGCATTAAAATGACCCATACATACTAATAGGCTGATACGATCCGCCATTCGTACTGCCTGGATAGACCAAGGACTGTCCAGATTGGTCCATCAGACCATAAAAAATGGACCCATACGTACTGATAGGCTGGTATGATCACCTTTAACCGTACTGAATGGAACGATTTAACTTAACGGACCAAGAAATGTCCGGACTGATCCCATCAGTACATGAAAATGACCCATACGTACTGATAGGCTGATACGATCAGCCATCCCTACTGCCGGGATGGACCAAGGACTGTCAAGACTGGTCCATCAGGCCATGAAAAATCGAACCAAACGTACTGATAGGCTGATATGATCAGCCTTATCTGTACTGAACGGAAGGACTTAACTCAACGGACCATGGACTGTCCAGACAGGTCCCACCTGTACATGAAAAATGACCCATACGTACTGGTAGGCTGGTACGATCAGCCACCCGTACTGTCTGGTTGGACAAAGGACGGTCTAGACTGCTCCATCAGGCCATAAAAAATTGACCCATACGTACTAATAGGCTGATATGATCATCCTTAACCGTACTGAATGGAAGGATTTAACTCAACGGACCAAGGACTTTCCGGACTGGTCCCATCAGTACATGAAAATGACCCATACATACTAATAGGCTGATACGATCAGCCATCCGTACTACTTGGATGGACCAAGGACTGTCCAGACTGGTCCATCAGACCATACAAAATGGACCCATACGTACTGATAGGCTGATATGATCAGCCTTATCCGTACTGAATGGAAGTATTTAACTCAACAGACCAAGGACTGTTCAGACTGGTCCCATCAGTACATGAAAAATGACCCATACGTACTTATAGGCTGATACGATCAGCGATCCAAACTGCCTGGAAGGACCAAGGACTGTCCAGACAGGTCCATCAGACCATGAAAAATCGACCCATACATACTAATAGGCTGATATCATCAGCCTTATATGTACTTAATGGAAGTATTTAACTCAATGCGCCAAGGACTGTTCAGACTGGTCCCATCAGTTCATAAAAAATGACCCATACGTACTGATAGGCTGATACGATCAGCCATCCGTACTGCCTGGATGGACCAACGACTGTTCAGACTGGTCCATCAGGCCATGAAAAATCTACCAATGCGTACTGATAGGCTGATATGATCAGCCTTTTCTGTACTTAATGGAAGGATTTAACTCAACGGACCATGGACTATCCGGACTAATCCCATTTGTACATGAAAAATGACCCATATGTACTGATAGGCTGATACAATCAGCCATCAGTTCTGCCTGGATTGACCAAGGACAGTCCAGAGTGGTCCATCAGGCCATGAAAAATCGACCCATACGTATTGATAGGCTGATATGACAAGTGTTAACCGTACTGAATAGAAGCATTTAATTCAACAGACCATGGACTGTCCAGACTGGTCCCATAAGTACATGAAAAATTACCCATATGTACTGATAGGCTGATACAATCAGCCATTCCTACTGCCTGGACGGACCAAGGACTGTCCAGACTGTTCCATCAGGCCTTGAAAAAATCGACCGATATGTACTGATAGGCTGATATGATAAGCCTTAACCGTACTGAATGGAAGGATTTAACTCAACGGACCATTTATTGTCCGGACTGGTCCCATTAGTACAAGCAAAATGATCCATACGTACCGATAGGCTGATACGATCAGCCATCCATACTGCATAGACGGACCAAGGAGTCTCCAGACTGGTCCATTAGACCACGAAAAATTGACCCATACGTACTGATAGGCTTATATGATCAACCTTATCGGTACTGAAGGGAAATATTTAAGTCAACGGACCATGGACTGTCCAGAATGGTCCCATCAGTACATAAAAATGACCCATACATACTGATAGGCTGATACGATCAGCCATCTGTACTGCCTGGATGGACAACGGCTGTTCAGACTGGTCCATCAGACCGTGAAAAATCGACCCACACATACTGATAGGCTGATATGATCCGCCTTATCCGTACTGAATGGAAGTATTTAACTCAATGGACCATGGGCTGTTCAGACTGGTCCCATCAGTACATGAAAAATGACCCATACATACTGATAGGCTGGCACGATTATGGACTGTCTAAACTAGTCCATCAGACCATAAAATGGACCCATACATACTGATTGGCTGATATGATAAGTGTTAACCGTACTGAATAGAAGGATTTAATTCAACAGGCCATGGACTGTCCGGACTGGTCCCATCAGTACATGAAAAATGACCCATATGTACTGATAGGCTGATACGATCAGCCATCCCTACTGCCTGGATGGACCAAGAATTGTCCAGACTGGTCCTATCAGTACATGAAAAATCGACCCATACGTACTGATATGCTGATATAATCAGCCTTATCTGTACTGAATGGAAGGACTTAACTCAACGGACCATGGACTATACAGACTGGTCCCACCTGTAAATGAAAAAAGACCCATACGTTCTGATAGGCTGATACGATCAGCCATCTGTACTGCCTGGATGGACCAAGGACTGTCTAGACTGGTCCATCAGGCCATGAAAAATTGACCCATACGTACTGATAGGCTGATATGATCAGCCTTATCTGTACTAAACGAAAGGATTTAACTCAATGGAACAAGGACTTTCCGGACTGGTCCCATTAGTATATGAAAAATGACCCATACGTACTGATAGGCTGATACGGTCAGCCATCCATACTGCCTAAAAGGACCAAGGACTGTCCAGACTGGTCCATGAGACCGTGAAAAATAGACCCATACATACTGATAGGCTGATATGATCAGCCTTATCCGTATTGAATGGAAGTATTTAACTTAACGGACCAAGGACTGTTCAGACTGGTCCCATCAGTACATGAAAAATGACCCATACGTACTGGTAGGCTGATACGATCAGCCATCCGTACTGCCTGGATGGACTAACGACAGTCCAGAGTGGTCCATCAGGCAATGAAAAATCTACCCATACGTACTGATAGGTTGATATGATAAGTGTTAACCGTACTGAATAGAAGGATTTAATTCAGCAGAGTATGGACTGTCGTGACTGATCCCATCGTACATGAAAATGACCCATATGTACTGATAGGCTGATGCGATCTGTAAGACCCGATCCTGGCCCAAAGGACCCAACTAGGACCCGCAGTCTTACTTTGCTTACTTATGTAATTTTTGTTCATTTTAAAGGTTCCATAATCATCTAAGTCCATTTTCAATCATATGAGGTTCAAGTATATCGATCCCTAAGTCTAATCAAATAAGAGAAAGTGTATCTTTATTGATATAAAAACTTGTGATCCANTTGACCTCCCTGGTCGGCACCGTAACCGCCCCTGACCCGGGTCCCATGACCAGGACCCAAACCCTTCGCCCAGCTGAGGTGAGCTGGTTGCTAGCTGCCCCAGCTAGGTGAGCTAGTGGTCCAGCTACTGGAGCTGCCCTAGACTTGTGGTCCACCTGCTGTAGCTGACCTGGTCGAGTGTGAGCTGCACTGAGCTTGGCTGGCTGGCTGAACTAATTCCCTATCTGATCCAGCTGCCTTAGAACTCTTCCGACCTTCCTTCTGTTTGCCTCCCTCGATCCTGGTTAAGTCTCAGCCTACCGAGGCCCTTAACCATCCATTCCAGCCATGATACGCTTGTCCTTAGGTCTTATGACCTGACTGGTACGTCTCCTCGTACCACGGCTGTGCCCAAGGCCTTAGCCAGATTCAGGGACATGACAACATATGCGTCATTTTTCATGTACAGGTGGGACCAGTCTTGACAGTCCATGGTCCATTGAGTTAAGTCCTTCCGTTCATTTCGGATAAGGCTGATCATATCAGCCTATCAGTACGTGTGGGTCGATTTTTCATGGCTTGATGGACCAGTCTGGAGAGTCCTTGGTCCATCCAGGCAGTACGGATGACTGATCGTATCAGCCTATCAGTATGTATGGGTCATTTTTCATGTACTGATGGGACTAGTATGGACAGTCCATGGTCCGTTGAGTTAAATCTTTCCATTTAGTACAAATAAGGCTGATCATATCAGCCTATCAGTACGCATGGGTAGATTTTTTATGGCCTGATGGACCAGTCTGGGCAGTCCATGGTCTGTTGAGTTAAGTCCTTTCGTTAAGTACGGATAAGGCTGATCGTATCAGCTTATTAGTACCTGTGGGTCGATTTTTCACAGCCTGATGGAGCAGTCTGGACAATCCTTGGTCCATCCAGGCAGTACGGAGATGATCGTATCAGCCTATCAGTACGTATGGGTCATTTTTCATCTACTGATGGGACCAGCCTGAACAGTCCATGGTCCATTGAGTTAAATACTTCCATTCATTACGGATAAGGCTGATCATATCAGCCTATCAGTACGTATGGGTCGATTTTTCATGGTCTGATGGACCAGTCTGGACAGTCCTTGGTCCTTCCAGGAAGTATGGATAGCTGATCGTATCAGCCTATCAGTACGTATGGATCATTTTTCATGTACTAATGGGACCTGTCTGGACAATCCATGGTCTGTTGAGTTAAATCCTTCCATTCAGTATGGTTAACGCTGATCATGTTAGCCTATCAGTACGTATAGGTCAATTTTTCATGGCCTGATGGACCAGTCTGGACAATCGTTGGTCCATCCAGGCAGTACGGATGGCTGATCGTATCAGCCTATCAGTACGTATGGGTCATTTTTCATGTACAGGTGGGACCAGTCTGCACAGTCCATGGTCCGTTGAGTTAAGTCCATCCGTTCAGTACAGATAAGGCTGATAATATCAGCCTATCAGTACGTGTGGGTCAATTTTTCATGGCTTGATGGACCAGTCTGGCCAGTCCTTGGTCCTTCCAGGCAGTACGGATGGCTGATCGTATTAGCCTATCAGTACGTATGGGTCATTTTTCATGTACTGATGGGACTAGTATTGACAGTCCATGGTCCGTTGAGTTAAAACTTTCCATTCAGTACAGATAATGCTGATCATATCAGCCTACCAGTACGTATGGGTAGATTTTTCAGGGCCTGATGGAGCAGTCTGGACATTCCTTGGTCTATCCAGGCAGTACAGATGCCTGATCGTATCAGCCTATTAGTATGTATGGGTCATTTTTCATGCACTGATGGGACCAGTCTGAACAGTCCATGGTCCGTAAAGTTACATACTTCCATTCAGTACGGATAAGGCTGATCATATCAGCCTATTAGTATGAATGGGTCGATTTTTCATGGTATGAT
>MU108055.1:0-30011 GCA_012274485.2 Sinapis alba
AAGATTAGTCGACCTACACCCATCTCGAGAAGATAATGCCACCACGTTTGTAAAGCTTATGTTGTCAATGGATCGATCATCTGACTTGAGGAAAAGTCAACGTAACGCTACATTCTCAGAGCCATTCCAGCAAAAGCTCCAAGAATCAAGAAACTGATACAAATGTGAGTAAGAGTGTATCTCAAGTCATCAAATCTGAACACCTGAACAGTGACCAAAGCCTTTCCCCTTTTCTTCAACCTCAATTGAGAAGATTAGTTAGTCCCTCCTAACACTTTTTCTTTAATCATCTGAACCAACTTCATCTACAAATTGAACTATAATATCTTATATTCCAAATTCTATTATCCTCCCTGAGACCATTTTCACTTGCAACAGTACATTCTCGCTTTCACCAGACGCAATATAATCTAAATCCTTTGTATCATCTTGATACGTGTCCTTGACCATCTATGAATGTGCAATTAGATTTGGAGTTTGCGTAAACCCCTTTGTTCCTAATATTTTCTTCATTGGAGAACATCCCGATCCTTTGCTGTTCTTGTATCCCTTTTCAGCTCGTAAAAGGGCTTACGACCCAATATTTTGTTGTTTTAATTTTATTTTTAGTGAAATAATAAACGTTGATTTCTTTTATCGGCGGCGTTCAATAACCAAGTTGGCAACTTGCAAAAATTAATCAAGTTGGCAACCTGCACCAGCATCGCATCACCTTTGCAATAATTAGAAGATATCGATTTTCAAAGTATGCAAATAAAAAAGAAAAGAAAATATAGTACTGAAATAATTTCTGTTCAATTTCTCGATACAGTGGAATTTGATAATATTTAGTACATTGACATATGTTTTTTTAAGGATTATATAGCATATTTAAAAGCTGTAATTGGCGCCCATAATTGATCGCCCACAACAAAATCTCTAATAAAATAAGAAATGATATTTACCAAAAAAAAAGAAATGATAAGATGTATTTTAGTGCGGCACAGGCTGACACTATGGTCAGTGTCGAGGTGAGCTGAATATTACTACGCATGTAAGACGGCACGAACTTCTTAAACCTTTCTTGAAAACGGAACGCAAGCACATCTTCGTAGAAACATTTACACAGTTTTTTCCCGCATTTTCAGCTTTCTCTTTCGATTTGTTCCATACATGGCCAAGATCGGTCATGGAAATTAAGGGGTTATGGGTACAATTTAGTAAATTAAAATGTTAATAAATTTGGATTTAATAATTTAGGAATTTTATACTTATATTTTTAATTCTTAAAAATTTGGGATCATAAGTCAATATTTGATGTAGCTGTGTCGAGTACTGGTTCTATACATGGCTACATAATCGTTTTATAACTCTTTTTGATGTTTTTTTTTTGTTGAGAAAACTCTTTTTGATGGTTTAAACTAACAATTAAGAAACAACAGAATTTCATATCGATCAGTAGCTAAATCTTACAACAAATTAAACAAACTTCTAATCATTTTATGGAACCTTGTTTCACCAGAGTCCAGCTTTTTAAATCATGCAACAAAATAAACGTGAAAATCAACCTGCCCAAAGAAGAAAATACACCTGAAAAAGTATATCCGATAACTAGCCACAAATAAAACTAGGCCTAGACGTTCGGAGGCTCCGTCGGATTCGGTTGGGTTGATTTGAATTTTTGGATTTTTTGTATTATGCTCATAAGTCTCATTCGGGTTTTACTAATTATCGGATCGGACTCGGTTCGGTTCATTCTGGGTTCAGTTCAGATCGGATTATAACCATTGTTTGAAATCGTCCAAAAATATATTTTTAAAATCTGAAAAAATGACAAAAAAAAATTCAAAATATATAAATTATTCACAAAACTAATTAAAATTAGTTAAACTATCTAAACTAATTGAAAAATATTCAAAATAACAAATTAAATAAACTACAAAAATATTTAGAATGCTATAAAATATCTAAATTACCTTAACACATATATATATATATATATATATATATATAAAAATAGTAACATATTTGACTAATTTCGGATACATTCGGATCCTAGTTTAGATTTCGGTTCGGTTTGGATTATATCGGAATTCCAAAGTATTTAGCTATAAGTCCCGTTCGGGTATTTTTATATTACGATTTAGATCCGGTTTCGGATTTTTCGGTTCAGGTTTAAGTATATATTTCAAGTTAGGGTAGAAACGCCTAGATCCTAGATCTAAATAAAACATATCAGGAGAATCCACTTTTGATTTCATTTTATCTCTACATTTCTAGTATGGTTTGTATGAGAGTTGGTTGCGTAGACGAAAGTTTTGACTGAGACTCACAGAAATATATTTACCAAAAGAGGAAAGGGTTCCTGCTTATCCGCAATGCTCAATGTCCAAAATAACCTCTTAGACTTAAATGGATATCCTTTCCGTTTCATATTAAATATCACTATAAATAAATTTTTTCACAAAATAAATATCGTTTTAGAATTTCAATGCAAAATTTATTTTAATTTTATTTTTTAGTTTAATTTTTATTAGTTAAAATATAATTAAATGTATAAATAATGATATTTTATAAAAAAAAATATGTAAAATTAAATATATTTTTAATATATGTATACACAGTTAAAACGACTTTTAGTATGAAACCGAGAGTACTAAATATGTTTGAGGTCAAAACAGACAAAGAGTAAATAACATTTCCCAAATAAGTAATTTTCTTTTAAGAAAAAAAAAATTAAATAACATTTCCCTGAGAGCCGCCTCCCTCTCCGGCAGCGTTACGAGCCAAGGCTTCGGTGACAGTCGCCAATTTCTGGAGATTCAGTTTAACGACTGTATCAGCAAACATTCGTGTATCCTCCTCCGAGTTCCCTTCCGGCATATCCACGACGTACGACTCAAGAACCACCGTCCATACCCGTCTCTCCTTCTCGAACCTGTGCACCGTCGTCACCGATTTATAATTCACCAGCCTATGCTCTCCTCCTATGATGCTAAACCCCGTCACTCGCCTCTCCTCGTCTAGTACATCCAGCCTCTCCGTCGACGTGTTCGCCGGCAACCCACTTATCACGATCACGTCGCGCGTGCATCCTACACGCATCTCGAATCCTTCCTCCACGGAGCAGGATTTTATGAAGTGTTTGTAGGTTTGCGGCTTGTCGAATTGACGGACGACTGACCAGACGATCTCCGGTGGCGCGTGGATTCGTTGCGCGTGGAGTGAGGAGCAGCTTCCTGGACCGAGTTGGTAAGTGTGGAACTCGGCGATGGATTGGGCGAGGGAGGATCGTTCTTCCTGAGTTAGCTCCGAAGGCATGGTGATGATTCTTGTCTGTTTATACAATCAATCTATGAGGTACATGTAAAGAAGAATCAACGATGGAGAATAAGACAGGAAGTAGAAGTAGGTTTATGAAGACAGAAGTAGATCTACGTTTATGAAGCGCTTACCAGAACAGAAGATCATAAGCTGTTTTTTTTTAATTTATGAATATTTCTGCTTATATACTACTCCCTCCGTTTCAGAATGATCCATATTCTAGGAAAAAATTTTGTTTCTAAAAGATCCATATTTTAGATTTTCAATGTATGTAATAATTACAAATTGTAGATTTCAAAAATATTAATTGTGTTTATTGAATTTTGATTGGTTAAAATTTATAGAAAATAGTTAAATACGGAAAACAATACATTTATTATAAAGTTTTACGTGTTTTCTTAATAAGTGTGAAAACTCTAGAATATAGATTATTTTGAAACGGAGGGAGTAATAAATACACTTTTATTTTATTTACTATTACGACTCTCTCCCCTAAAGATGGTATCACAACGTACAATTTGATACTCCCTGGTTTCATATTAGTTGTCGTTCTAGGTTTATGCAGACAGATTAAAGAAACATTTAATTTTACATATTTTTAAAATAAAAACACTATTACCAATACACCTAACCATATATCAACCAATTAGAAAAATAGAATATAGAATATTACCAATAAATTTTGCATTGAAAAATAAAAACGACACTTATTTTGAAACAAAAATTCTACTCTAAAACGACATCTAATTTGAAACGGAGGGAATATAATAATTTTAGATTTAGATCTCTTGACAGCTACTTAAAATGAGAAATGTTTGGCGTAAGCGATGTTAATCATTAAAGTAGGTGAGTGCTAAGACATATCGATCTTCTAATTGGCCACCATCATCACCTTTAAGATCAACTAGTACATGTATTTTTATTCATCCTTCGATATTTTTCGGAGATTAATAAATTTTGTTACTACTATAGTGAATAATAAAATGTTGATTTCTTTTATGTCGGCGTTTAGTAACCAAGTTGGCAACTTGCAAAATTTAATCAAGTTGGCAACTTGCACCAGCATCACCTTTGTCATAATTAGAAGAAATCGATTTTTAAAGTAAGCAAAACGAATTAGTCAAACAAATAGAGAGTATGCAAACATAAAAGAAAAGAGAATAGTGCTTTTTTTTTGAAAAACTTTTTTTTTCTTTGAAACACACTTGAAAAACTTTTTGTTTCTATGAAACACAAAAGAGAATAGTGCGAATAAATAATTTTATAAGGTATCTAACCAATTTCCAACTAATATTTGTACTTTTTTTTTTTTTTTTTCAAGAATTTATTTGCCGACTAACTAAAAAGGATAATTAGCTTTGTAGAATGAAACTAAAAAGAGATATAAAGAAAAAGTAGAAGAGAGGATGTGATTTTGGATAGATAGTGAATTAGTGTTTTTTGTTTGGTTATAGGAATAATTTTTTTTTTTTAATTAGGTTTCTGGAATTTGATAATATATACTTTTTCTGTTTCAGAAAGATTTATGTTTTAGAAAAAAATTGTATTTTAAAAAAATATATATTATTTATTAAATTTTGTTGGTGAGAAGTTGTTATTTATATAAAATAGTGTATTTATAATTAAATTTAAATATATATAAAAGGTTTAAAATATATAGTTTTTGAAACAGAGAAACTATATTATACGAATAATAAATATTATAAGTTGTAATTGCCGTCCATAATGGATCGCCCACAACAAAATCTCTAATAAAAAAATAAAAAGAAGAACAAATTATGAGATGTATTTATGTGGGACACAGGATGACACTAGTCAGTGTCAAGGAGGGCCGAATATTACTACGCACGTAAAGACGGCACGAACTTTTTAAACCTTTCTTGAAAATGGAACGAGAGCCCATCATCGTAAAAACACTTCTACATACTTCTTTTTCGCTTTTTCAGCTCTTCTCTTTAAATTCGCTCCCTCCTACAACATGGCTACATAATCGTTTTATAACACTTGTTTGATTGTTAACACTTTAACAATTAAGAAACAATTTAATTTTCATATCGATCAGTTGCCGAATCTTTCAATAGATTAAAGAAACTTCTATTTTTTTTTTCTATGGAACCTTTCTTTTGAAACACAACACTAAGCTTACAAAAGTAAAAGCTAAAGAGAAGATTTACCATCGGCTGTCATGCGTACTAGGGATGTTAATATGGGGTAAAAAAAACCAACCCAGCCTAGTCCAACCCACAAATAATCCAACCCAATTTCTATTCTATCCACAAAAATCCACAGTTGTTAATGTTGAAATCCAAACCCATAAAATAATCTAACAGGGTATAGATTTATCTTTGGATACTCAGTTTCTGTTTTATTTGTTTTTAAAAAATCATATAAAATATTAATATCTTTTTTATACATAATCAAACTATACATTTTATATACCATTAAAAAAGATAATTTTAATATCTATGTATATATTTTGAAATTACAATTATTAAAATTCAATATAAATTAAAGAAAAATGACACACTAAAATCAACAAAATCAACTTGGACGATATGGAGAAAAAAGACAACTTGAGTTGTGTGCTTATTATTTGATGTATAATGTTGTTGGTTGTCCATCACCTATGTCTTTCGAAATGTCTTTATCTAAAACTTTATAATACACACATTACATGTTGAAGTGCACACGCCGGTAGAAATCACGTTTTATGATATTCATTGTATTGCATATCATTATGCTCTTCAAGAACTCTATACAGCAATATTTTGAACATTGTTTGTTTCAGTAAGAAAAAAGGAACTTATGTTCTATTTTTTCATTTAATTTCGAGAGGTTTTGGAACCGAAAACCGTACATCCTCTAAGGAGAGGGAAGCTTGATTGAGAGAGGGAGACGGCGACGAAGCTTGATTAGGGTGAAGGAAAAGATTTTTTAACAAACGACGATGTTCAGATTTTTTTTTTAATAGGTCTGTGGGTACCTAGTAACCCCATTGGATTTACCCAAATAAATATGAACTCTTAAATTATGAATCCATATTAAACCCATTCATCCATTGAAGAATAAAAACCCAACCCATTACTTATGGGTTTGGGTAAACCCATGGGTAATTATCCATGCTAACATCCCTATGTGTACACTATTTTTTTTTCCTTTTCCACAGTAATTGTGGTATTTTAAACATTTTACTCATGACTGAAAATTCAAAATTGTATTATTCTAGTGTGTCCTTAACTCATTTTCATATGCCTGAGTGTACAAAAAGAAAGAAAACATGTAAGAACAAAACTCAATCATGCAATTACAAAATAAAGTTTGAAAGCTATTTTTCAAAAAAAAAAAAATTACAAAATAAAGTTACACAAGGATTAACCATAATTGTTCACCGTGGACAGAGTGCGGTTCCCAGCCTAGTATATAATGAAAACAAAATATGATTGCTTTATATTTTATCATGATTATGTTATAGTTTACCTGGCAAATCTCCTAAACAGTTTTTTTCAGTTAAAAAATTACAAATAAAGTTAATTTTGATATTTTTTCATGTGTTTTTTATATTTATTTATTTTCTTTACGTAAACATTTAAATAACATTTATTTTGTTACTGAAAGAAAAAGTACTATTTAATTTAACACGGATAATGTATCAAATGCATCAAAATAAATGTGAAAAATCAAATTTTTACCCAAAAAAATATATATGTGAAAAATCTTATCAGATAAATAACCAAAAATTAAAAAATTATAAAAATCCTCTTTTTTTATAAAATATATCTTAGTAGTACGGTTTTTATGAGAGTTCGGGATTTGATTGGTAGAAGTTGCAACTTCAAATTTTTGTTTTAAAAATTAAGCTATATCCGATCTAAGATCTAAATTTCATGTGATTAATATAAAATTAGCATGAAGAACAATCCAAAAGAAGAACAATCCAAAAGAAGAACAATAAGATTACCCTAACAGTTTGATCAACCGAATTCATCAATAACCCTTGAAAACCCTTAAATCTAATAAGTGAATTTTCCATACATAGTGATACATACTAGTAAAAATAAAAATCATGGTTTGAAATAATTTCATTAAAAAAAGAGTAAGAATCAAAGGAGTTCAAATTTTTCTCTCAAAAAGATCGAGTTAAGACTTCTCTCTACAAAAACTTTCACTCCAAAGTATGAAAAGATATGTTAGAAAACTTCCAAAATGCTAAGATATAGTCTAAAACATGAGTTTGAGTTATTTGCAAATAAGAAAAAACTTTAGGGTCAATTTTATAATTTTTTGAAAGTTGTAATAACTCGTCGATTGACACTATGTCCTTTAGTCAATTCCAACATACATTTTTAGCTCCACATATGTTTAATTTCCAAAATGCTCTAAAAGCTCTCTTCAGGTCCTAAGTGTATAATGACTCGTAGGCGATTCTAAGAGGACCAAAAGACTCTTAAATTAGACTTATATAAATTAGCTAAGTTAGTTATCACTTTTGAAAATACTCTAAATTAACTACCATTTTTCAAATAAAGTGAAATAATAAAATTCTACAATAAATAAAAAGTGCTTAAAATATTATAAGTTAGCTATCATTTTTTGAAAGTACTCTTACAAATATATTTTAATATTTAGATTTAGGATTTAGTATTTAGTGAGAAGAGTTGGGGTTATAAAATTTTATAAATTATTTGAAAAGATTTATAGATGATTTAAGAGAGTTAATTTAATATTTTATCACAAATTTAAAATACTTATAAAAATTGTTATTTTTTTACTGATATATTTGAAGTGGTATCAAACTTGTGGTAAAATTTGAAGTTTACTCAATAGTAAATATGTGTGTGTCACTTATCTTTTAGCATTTTCTGTAAATAAAAAAGCATTTTTAACCATTTCAAACTGCATTAGGATAACAGATTACATAATTTATTTATCACCTTTGAAATTACAAAAAATTAGCTTACCAAAATAGCTTTAAATATCAAATTTTGCAACAAATTGTCTACATTAAATTCATTGCATAGGTATAGTTTTGCAACTACATATGTTATAAATTTTTTAAAGTTAATTATATGTATATATATTATATTTATATTTAGCTACTTTGCGAAACTTAAATTACAACTTTAGGTCCTACAAATAACTTTACCCTGTTAGCCGTGTTCATTTTTAATAAATTATTAACATTAAGTTCCAGATTGCAATATGCATTAAGCATAGGAAATCAGTTACAAAACAAAAGGCGTGTAAAGTATAATTAGGAGAAGGTTTAAAGAAAAAAAAGAAGTTGTATGTGACTTTGATGTCCTATGTAAGGCTATGTCAAAGTTTGTTTGTTTTAAATGGTGGCACCAACGGTAATTACTAAAAGAATATGAGAACAAAAAATAAATAAAGAATAAAATAAATATAATGAAGAGAGATCTTTATTATTTATGTTTTTTTTCCAAATTTGATAAGAAATAAATATAGTTTATTATTTTTAGTGTAAAAATGTTAAAAAATTATAGGTAATAAATATTTTTTATAAATGTAAAAATTATAAAAATGACAAGATATCTACTATTTCCCCTTATCTATGTGGTCATTATTAAGATCTTTGAGGAGATTTTTATTTCTGTATAAAATAAACACCAATTCACTAGTATCTCTTATGATGGTTTTCAACATTGTGAAAAAAAAAAAATTCCGCCATCAGCAATACTAAAAACTAAATAATAGTGGTGGTGGTTCAGATCCTACACGGTAGCAGTGATTAGAACACCGCTTTCCATAACTTTTAGGAAAAGTTGCATCCACAATGTTAATTTTTCTTATATACTCAAATCCTTCAATGGAAGTTCTCAAAACAACAAATAAGTACTTAAAACAAAAATCCTTCCATAAGTCTTTTCATTAATATTAAATGTTTTAATGTTATTTTTGAATTACAAAAGTAACACACCCATAATTTTTGCGACAGTGAGAAAGACTTTGGGAAGACTTCTATAAAAGTTTTCTATAAAAAATCAAATTTCTGATAAATTTCGGTCAATTGTAAGACTAACTTGTTTATCCGAGAAGAAGTCTTCTCTAAGATTTTTTTTTGTTGACAAAAGAAAGTTAAAAAACTTTTAGGGATGTCTTCTCGATAGAGAACACATCTAACGAAGTCTTCTGAAAGTTTTTCCGAAGTCTTCGCGAACAGATTTTAATAAAAAAATGATTTCATATCTTGAACCTGTGAGATGACTTCCTTAACTTCTCCAAGCACCCATAAATTCAATATAAAAGCTATCAACTTGTTAATAACCAAAAATCATGAACTTCAATGTCTCTATGAACTTTACAAAGTTTAGAATCAAAATCTTGGTTTTTGGATGAATTTAAAATAAAAGTGAAAGAGATGTGATTTGTGTGCATAAATAATGAGATATGAAAAATAAAAATTGGGACTTTTGTGCATTAAGAGCTTCAAATTGGTTGTCATGGTGATATATGTATATTGATGAAAATGTCAATATTGTAAATACTTGGTGAAAATGAGAATGATAAGGAAAAAGATTCAGTTTTGGAAAAAAAAAACATTTTCGTGAATAATTCAAAAACTCTTTAATTTATGATTCAAAATTTGGTTGAGTTATTTTTGTTTTACTTGAAATTTTATGTCATATTTGAAAAACTCTTTAATTTATGATTCATTATATTTAATAACAAAACATATAATAATATATATTCATATACTATATATATAAATATATTATAATATTTAGAAACGAAAACTCTATATTAGTTTTATGATAATTAATATAAATATCATTTATTCTTCTATCAATTACCATATTAAATATATAAATGAGAACATACAACTTTTACAGCATATTGCTTCTATAACATGCTGGTATTATTTTATCATCAGTTTTTCTAATCAAGACCTTAAAAGGTTTAGTAATGGGTCGTTAAATTTCAATGGTTAAGCAAAAGACAAATGAGATTTGATTTGTGGCAAAACTAAGGTCTATATTTTAAATGGATTTGGTGGACTAGACATATTATCTAATATCTGAAACTAAACCCAAACCCAACCCGAAAAGCTTGAATTAAAATCTGAATTGAAGTACCAAAATATTCAAACGTATATTGAGATAGGAGAGATTGAATATCCAAATCTGAACGGATATTCAAAAATAACCGAACATTAGTAATATTTAACCCTATATTGCTAATTTACTTCTTTTATTTTATTCATAATATTTATATTGATGTTGTAAATGGCTCAAAATTATATAATATACATATAGTTGCAGACAAGATAATTTGCTATTCCTTTAAAATGCATGTTAAGATTCTTATTTCATACATTAATAAAATGCATTTCAAATTCTAAAAACCACAACTAAATTAGTATTTTCTATTTTAAAACTTATTAATCGTTCAATTTTTTTAAAAAAATTAAAAAATCAATTAAGTTAATTGTAAAAATTTTACTATAAAAAACTTGAATAATGAAGAATTTAATATAATTTTTAAAATCTAAGATATCCAAACCCGACCCAAAATAACTGAATCCGAACTGAAAATATTGAAACCCAACCCGATATGTAAAAATATTTGAACGGGTTCTATACCTTTATATCGAAGTATTGAAAAATTTGAAATACTCGATCTGAAACTGAATAAGTACCCGAACGGCTATACCTAGTTATAACAATGGCTATAAACTTATGCCAGGTGTATGAGCATACATTTGAATGGTATTTGCTACATTTGGAGTAAAAGCAAGCAGAAGAAAGTTCATATTGTCGTTGTTGAACCTTAATCTATATAAAATCGCAATCTGAATAATTGTAAAATATATATGTAAACCAAGAAATATTGTCAATCAAATAACATGAACGACAGGTTTTGCAGAGTTGTTGATCTGTCTTTATTTTTTTACTCAAAACTTACCACTTATATAACGATTAGAGTCTCATTCTCATAATACAACTAGAATTTTTCTTATATGTACATCACTTAAGATAGAACTTATAGAAAATTTCGCTATATATACTCATAGCAAGGAAAAAATAACAAGTAGATGAAGAAATGCCTTTGTCTTCTAATGAATGAGAGAAATCACTAGTAAAAATATTGGCTATAGTCACGGTAGATTTCATGGCTACATCCCAAATTTTGTGGCTATATGTTTGTAACCATTAAAAATCATGTCTAATCATAGCTGAAAAAGCCACGATTTAGATATGACCAATTAATCATGGCTAAGATATGCCACATTTTTTCACAAATATTTTGTGGCTATTCTATCCATGTTTTGACACGATCCATATCGTAGATAATTAGTTAAGAAAATGATTAGTTTAGCCAAATTTTGCTATGGTCTTTTTCGTGGTTAATTAGCTACGAAAATGTTACATTTTCTTTCATGTGTAATTTTGATATGAATATAATCGTGATAAAAATTGTAACTATATATAGCTACAGTTTTTGTCGTGGTGTGTTTCATGACTTTAAACGTTATAAAAAAAATTAATATATAAAAAAAACCAAAAATATATATTTAAATATTTTTTGCTTGAAAACAAAACTGCAACCAAAATACAATACAAAATATAAATTATATTATACATGCATTTTTCAAAAATACAAAGTACTAAATACAAAAAGAAGAGTTTCTTGGTCTTGGCACAACAACATGTTACCAAAACTTGCAGTCCAGGATCCTTAGCACACCACCAAGATTGCTGCGTTGTGGCTTGATGTGGAGGTGGAGCTTGAGAAGGAGCTTGACGTGAAGCTTGAGGCTGACCATGAGTTTCAGGTTGAGGCAGTGGTATTGGTGCAGTTGAAGCAATAGAAGCAGAAGGTTGAGGCTGGAAAGACTGAGGCTGGAGAGACTGGAGAGCTTGCAAAATCATATTGATATCTGATTAGAAATTTACCCCGAAAACATTCAATTTAAATTATTTGATAGGTTAGACCTTAAATCTACAGTACCGTTAAAACAAGATGATGTTACTGTTAGTTTTATATTTTAAGAATTTCTACTTAAACCCAACTTAATTGGGGTTTCTAGCATTAAAAATTCACAGCATAAACATAAACGAATACTCAATCCGAATTGATATCTGAAGCAAACCTGATATGTTATGTATAAGTATCGAATGAAACTTAAATTATGTTTGCCAAACCTGATAATCCAAGACAAAAAAATTTTACAACGAAATGTTAGAGTGCAAGACAAGATCCGGTTAATCCGCCTAACTCACTCAAACCGCTTTCGGAATTTCATTCCTTTCTGCCACCACTGTAGTTGTAACAGTAAAAAATTATGTGTTCTTTATTTCTCTTCTATTACTTGGGTTTGATGCAATGTGTTTTGTATTTGTCAACAATATAGTAACCGCTGACAAATTGGACATAACAAAGAAAAATGTAAGCTACCGCCATTGTCTAAGTCATCTAATATGCCACCAGAAAAAAACACTAAGAAAACATAACACAAGGACTGAAATTAGCCTACCTTAGCTTATCTAATGATGTTTTTAGCTTAATGTTTTAACTCGGCTTAATTTATACTCTTAACTTTTTGAACTTTTTTTTGGTTGTTCAAACACTGTAAACCATATTGTTTCTTTTATTTGTCTTAAGAATCAAGTTTTAGAACAACAGTTCAAAATAAATTCTTAAACATTCTAAGGATAATCCACATCAAACTGAAACAAATGATAATCAATGATAAACTAGAAACAAACGACTTCACAAACGACTTCACTTTAAAATTTTTGCTCTAATATTCTCAAGCACCATAATTATCTCACTTATGTTTTCTTTTGTTGATCTGGGATATCTAGTGGGCCGAGTTCCAACCGACTAATGCTCGGGTGTTTAACCATCAACGTCAATCAGACACGGTTGTTCGCAAAAGAAATTAAATATCTTTATCGTCTTGCCATAAGCTAAGATAATCTAAGGGTAACAGATTCGAACCTACGATTTTTAAGGTCATTGCAGGACGCCATGTACCACCCAAGACTACTAACGCGTGGTTAACTAATGTTTCGTCATATCAGGATTTTCTTGCTTTAATCTCCATCAAATCTTTCTCTATCCAAAATTGTTTCCGACCAAAAATTTAAATTCTTCAGGTTGGGCTTTATCTACTCATTTGAACACATGATTTCCACCAAATCTTTACAAGTTTAGTTCATTTTGACCGGTTCTTATCTTGTATTCTGATATTTTGTCTTACAAACTCATTTGTCTTGAATTTTGGGTTTTTACGAACATTGATTCAAACTCCATTTTAGTATTTAAACATACAAGATCGGATTCGGTTTGGATTTTTATAGGTTTGGTTCATATTCAGATACACATTTATGTTATAGACTAAATATTTTAAGATGGCATCATTTTGTTTAATGGTATTATAAAATACAAGGTTTAATGTATTATTTCTTCCGTTTCATTTTATTTGTCGGTCTAGGTTTATGCACACATATTAAGAAAACATATAATTTTGTATATTTTTAAAATAAAAACACAATTACCTATACACCTAACCATATTTCAACCAACAAAAAAAACAAAATGGAGAATCTTGTTAACAAATTTTGCATTGTAACTCTAAAACGGCAATTGTTTTGAAACGAATTTTTTTTCATACAACGATAATTAAATAGAAACGGAATGAGGGAGTACATAAAGGTAAACTGGAGTTTTTCTATCGGAAACAATGGAGTTTAGCATTAAAATTTGTATGTTTGACTAAACGTGCATTCACATTCGAAATTCTTTTTAAATTGTGTAATTTTATGCTTTCTGTTAAAATTATTTAACTATTTATTGGCAAAAGATAAATTTAGTGTTGGCAAATTAAAGATATGTATTCGTTATGTAACGACAACTTATAAAATGACAATTAATGTTTGCTTTGCTGGAAATAACCCAAACATATACGTCTCCGAGAGACACGATCACGGTTGTTTAGCTTTAATATAGGACAACTCTTGAGAAATTTTTGCAAATGGATATTTTTTTATCTAATAGATCAACCTTTGGTCGTTCAAATAACTTTTACACGTTAACGGACTTTTCCAAGATTTTCCCATCTACCAAATATATACTTCATTTCCAAGAAAGTGAGATAAGAGCTTAAAAATACTTGTCCCAAACTCATTTTACTTTATTGACCACAATGTCCCTGATACTTTTGGCATTTGACATATTTATATTTTTCGACAAGAGCTGGTTCGTGTATTATGTTCTTGCGGAAACCGAAATTTGCAATGTCAAAATTTGTAATGGAAAAAAGCGTAACTTTCTTTGAAGATACAGACTTTCAACGTAACCACACAAACACGAAAAAAATATAGAAAAGATTGTACAGTTGCACAAATGTGTTCTATTGATGAAGAAAACAACTCAATACGAAATTACATAAGAGAGACTATATGGAAATCCGTTAACAGTGAGAAATAATATAACAAAGTGAAATACATCTATGTCTAAGCTTGTTAGTCTAACAACCTAAATCCTACATTCTCTAAAGCTAACATGAGTTTCTCAGCACTTTCATCTCTCGATCATTTTCTTGTATGCCTTAGCTCTTGTTTATATAGTCTCTCGAAGTCAGTTATGTTGCCATTTTTTCCGCGGATTCATATCTTCCTTCCCCGATTTTCCTTATTCGCCCAATTCGAGTATATCCTTTTCATAAATTTCTCATTATCTCATTTTCTTCCTTATTCTTTTCGAAGTAAACCGTCATTGACATTGAGTTGCTTCATGGTCTAAGTTGTAAGTGGACTTTTGTTGTGTTTTACACCATTCAGGATTTAATACTTTACGCATTTATACTATATTTCTTGGAAAAATCGTCAATTGCTGGTGTTTAGAATGATAAAATCATTTTGTTTTGTCAAAAACATTATGGTGTTTAAGTTAACTGTTTCCAACTCAACATTTGGCTAAATTTTACGAGAAAAATATGTGTTTCGTGTAATCTACATAAAATCTCAATGGAAATTCGATTGCGATGAAACCAGGAACGTATCAGACTGAATTCAAACGAAAACATGATGAACGGAGGAATGGGCGATGAACTCATGCAAACAGGCACGACGATGAGGAAAGAGGAGGAGCTCGAGGGCGATGAGCTTGGGCAATGAGGAGAGGCAAAGAGGAGAGAGAGTGACCTCAAAGGAAATGAGCTCGGGTGATGAGGAGAGGCGATGAGAAGAGGAGATGAAGGGAGAGAGGGAGCTCAAAGGCGATGAGGAGAGAGAAGGCGCTCAAAGGCTATGAGCTCAGACAAAGCCACTTTCTTCCCTTGTCTGACCTTTTTCCTTTTTCCATTGATGTTTTTCCTATTCTCTCCTAGCTTCCAAAGCCGTTTAGAAGTTTTCTATGCATTTTTTCCGGCTAACTCTTGTTTGGATAAGAATAGCTTAGTTTCTTTGCCGAAAATAGTTACAAGGAGATTCATTTGACGTGTTCCTAAGTTGGCACGGCGTATGTGGATTCATTATCTCGTTATTTCTGGCTTGTTTAGACTTCGGCGAGTCTCTTTGTTAATTTATCACAATCTTAACCGTAGATCTCAAGATGATCAATTTTGACCCCAACAATTCTCTTTCACATCTGAATTTCACTGTCAGATTTGAGTGATCCAAATTTAGAATGAAATTATTAAAAATACAAACTAAAACTAACCAAATGTAAAAAACGATCCAAAATTTATAGGTAAGACATTAAGTTTTTTTTAATGTATTAAGCGATCCAAATTTAGAAGATGATGATTATGTTCCAAAATATAGTGGGAGCTAACAAGTGTTTTTAACTTTAATTTTTATGTACAACCATAATTTTTTTTTATCAAGTATGTTTTATTTGGGTTTTAAAGTTATAAAAAAGAAAAAAAAAATTACTGCAGAGACTTATTTTCTAAAGCATTATTTACTGAAAATTAATATTGTTATGGGAATATCTTTTTTTTTCTTATTTTCCTCATTTAATTCTTATTATCACATCAAAAAAATATAAAATAGTTTTTCATCAAAATTTCTCTAGGTTCATCTCAACAAGTGATCCACTATTGAATAACATTTTATTTCATTTATAGAATCATTTCTAAGTCCAAATAATTAACTTATTTAATTTTAGACTTCAAATATATTGTAATCTTTGAATTCAAATGCGATAAAAATAACTGGAGTTTCTGGGTTAAACATATTTTATATATACTAATATAACACTACAAAAGACATAAAATTTCCCGGAAAAAAAACTAAATCTGTTCAGAATTTTGACATATTTCTGACCAAGTATCAAGGAAATAAATATATTTTAAAATTTATCGATAAATTTAAATAAATAATTATTTTATTAAATCTATCGGGATCCACTGGATTTTTTGATGAATTCCATATAGATTTAAAGAAATACTTACTTTTATTAAATACCTCGAGAACTTTCGACCTGGCAACTAATAAAATATTTATTTTTAAATCCGTTGGGAATCCATTTGAGATTAATTATTTTTATTAAATTCATTTGAAATTTCTGATGAATACCAACATATTTAAGGTTTAGGAAAAATATGTGTAAATAGGTACACATGATTCAATAATAAGCCACGAGTATTATGATAACATTTAAAAATTCATATGATGTAACATATGTTCAATAATAAAATATTACAAAATTTACATACAGTCAATCAAAAGAATCAATTTGAACATTAAACATATATCATATATTTTCACAAATGATTTCAGTAATTTGTCTATAGTATTTTCAAAAAAAAATTACAAGTGATTCTGAAAATGTATAACGGTCATAAATCTTGCTAAACCATTTGTATAATGCATATCCTTCTGATTAACATGTACATTTTTTTTAGTTTAGATGAGATTGTTAGATTAGTTTTATGTTAGCTTGTTGGTTTTATTGATTATAATATTAGTTTTAGAATTGAATGTTAATTTAGGATTTAGATGTTATTTTTAATATTTGGATGATAGTTTTAAAATTTGTTAGTTTTAAATATATTATTTTTTGTTTATGAAATATTAAAAAATATTTTTATATTTAAAACATATTTCGGATTCAAAAATTTCTTAAACACTTTTAAAACTTTTTATAAAATTACATAAAAAATTCAATATATAATTTTCATGTTTTAGAATTTTTTTATTATAAAAAGTTTTTAATTTTAATTTTTATTTTTTATTTATAAAAATATTTTTTATTTAAAATTTTCCATATTTTAAAATATTTTATACAAATTTTGACAATTATTTATACATTTTTCAATTTTATAAATTATTTTATAAATTTGTTAGTTTAGAGTTTGTTAATTCATAATTTGTTAGCTTATAATTATATGTTATTTGTATATTTAAAACTTTTGTTACTTTTACTAGAAATTTATATTTTATATATATATTTTTTTAAAATTATCTAATTTTAAAAATTAAAATATTTCAAAGTTTTAGTGTTTTTTGCTAATTTTTGAACATTTCTAATGTATTCTTGACGAAAGATTTCTATGAGGAATATCAGTGAGGAATTTTTTATCGATTCAACGAATTCTGATGGACAAGTCCGACGATTCTTATTATTGAAAGTTTTCGATGATTTTTGATTAAAAAAAATCTTGATAAAGTTGAAACGACAACACATTTTTGTTAAGAATCTGTCGACAATAACAGTTTTGACGAATTTCCGATGAATGCATCCATAGAGAATCAAATTTTTTCTTGGAGTATAATACTTCCGAAGTATCTATAAGAATACAAGAATGATTAATTTTATGTTAGTGGATTCGAAAGTCTATGTTCCATACGGACTGTTAGAATGACACCATTGATTTCAGATTTAAACTATTTAACTTGCATAATATCTATGTGCCGTAACAATAATATTACATGGAATTTTTGGCTGTGGCTTATCTACACTCGTTGACAGTGACACAAAAATAGGATATGATTTTGTATACGATATGCTGCGACTTATATGGAACCTTAGTTTATATATTCGACTTATAGTCAACGAGATAAACAGAAAGTTGGTAGATGTTGGGTTTTAATTTGACAATGTGAAACAAGCCTGAACATTGACCCTTTAATCCATGAAAGTAATTAACGATCATAAGATGTAATTAAGTATATAAAAAGTATATAATCAAAGATCTTCTGTGAGAGTGAAATCTCATTATTAAAAATTACAATCAACGATTTCTCCAACCATTGGAAACTTCGTTTTATGTTTCTTCTAATTTGTCGCGATCCATCTCATTCCTTAGAAAACAACAAAGCTTCTATTACATGTAAAGATTTTTCTAAATGTCCAATAGTATAAAACAACGTAATATATAATACCAACTTTGTGGTTACACCTTCTCATATAATCCACTTTCTAGTTTAGGTGTTCCTCACGCTATCGAATACATGTTTGGAAACCTCCAGATTTTATTAAAAATGAATTAATTGAATAAAGTTGAATTACCTTATAGTGTAAATTACTTTGTAAATCTATATTATTAAAATAGAAGTACAAAATAAAAATACCCCTTAGTTTTTAAAGTTATTTACACTACTATGCCATTGACATATTTATTGAACATATAATTAAGTATGCTTGTCTTTTTTTAGTTTAAATAATAAATTTAAGCATCTAATATCTTTTCATAATTTAGATAATAGATTTCTTTAACTGAATCTTAACTAAAATAGATTTTTCAATAGATTCTAATTAGATTTTGTATTAACATATTAATATTTTTCAATATTTATTCTTAATATACAATAAAATAAAAATTCACACATCATAATCAATTTATATAATATATAAATAAAATATAAAATAATCTATTCATAGACTATTGGTATAATGTTTTCATGTATATAAATCTAATTAGTTATAAATGTTAAATTTGTTTATATGATACATTGTGATATAATAAACGATTAAAATCACAAAATATAATTATGTGAAGTAATAAAAAAAAAATCTATTTTAAAAATGTTATATTAACAATTATGTAATATATTTAAATTTATAAATATATATTATTCCATTTAGTACAATTATTTTTTAAAGTGAAAACACATATTCAGATGATCGCATGTCAAATTCTATGAATAAATAATAACAGTGCATGATTATTTTTCTTTAACAAATTTATTTTAATATAAATTAATATAAAGTGAAAAAAAAATATTTAGACAGTCGTGGGTCAAGTTCTATGAATAAACAATAACAGTGCATGATTTTTTTTAACAAATTTATTTTAATATAAATTAAAATTCCAAATACTTTTATATATTTTGTCAATTTATAAATTTATTTTATTTATCTTTTAGGGATGCTAAAATATTAGAATTGGAGAGAATGATGAGCCATCCCACACTATTTTAATTAGTATAATTAATTTAATTTTGTTTATAACTACTAAGTATATTATTCTATTTAAATTTATGACCAAATATTACAAATATATCATTTAGTACAAACTAAAACTAAAAACATAAAATAAATACCCGCGCGGTCGCGCGGGTCAAGGTCTAGTATTGTTTAAAAAGGATCATCCAAATCTGTATAGAATATAGTGTAAATTACTTTGATTCATATAAATACTTCAGAAGTATTACACTTATTCGCTTGCTTTGTTTGTTTAATCTAAAAACTTTATTGATGTTTTTATTATATTTTTAGATGGATAATTATTGTTTTTCATTTCATTTCATGTGTTCTTAAATTATTTATATTATCAGAAACGATTTGAAGATGAAACAGAAAATACATTTTATTTTTATTTTTTAATATTTGGAATTTGGATATATCTGAAACTATCTGAATCCGAAGTAAAAATACCTGAACCTGACCCGAAATAAGAAGATACCCAAATAAATTTTATATCTTTATACTGAAATATCCGAATATCAAAAATACACAATCCAAATTTGTACGGGTATCTGAACGCCCATATCTAATAGGACATAGATTCACAAATATGTTGAAATCATTAAATTGATGACAGTTATGGGAAAGGTAAATTAGGAAAGAACAAAAAAAAAAAGAAAAAAAAACGTGACTAAATCATAGATGAACGGGGCAAAGAGTGGGGGCAGTAGGCAATATAGTCAGATTTATCTTTTTATTATGGTAACATATTTCATATTTTTAAAAATTCACTGGGGGCAGCTGCCTCCTCCCTGCTTCATGTAGATCCGCCCATGAATCTCTACCATTTGTCCCTTTTCTCATGTGCACCACCACACATACATTTTTGACAATATTGTTGTAATCAAACTGAAAGAGTAAACACTACTATGCATTTTTTTAACAATACAGATTAACATTCATAAATAAGTTATATTTGTCTATACATATCTAAAAAGCAGAAGCGGAGACAACATATATACTAAAATAAAGTTCCATTTACATTTTAACTTAAGCAATATATATAAAAACAAAGAAAATATATAAATTATGATATTCCATTGGTCATCTTAACTGAAGTCAAAATCAACATTTGGTGAATGAATTTTTATTTGCTTAAATGATTATAGTTTATAGAAATCAATTTAAATTTCAGTGCAAAAATCCCAAATCATGCTTAGAATCCCGGAGTGTATATTCTTTTGAAAGTAAATGGAGGGGGAATACAATATTCTTTTGAATGTAAATGGAAGAGGAATAAGAGAAAGAGTAGCTTTGATTAAACCATGGGAAATGAAGCAGGTAGAGACTTCTTTCAATGCTGTGGAAGCAATCACATAATGGTAAATACAAGATTCCAATTTTGATGAAGATTGCAATGAGAACATTTAGCACAACTGAATTAAATATTACTTATATCTACTATTCAATAGAAGTAAATAACTATTTATTTTATTAGTATGGATTTAAGCAAAGTTTTCGATTGTGGCCGTTTAAAAAAAAAATCAAACTATAGGTTTCAATCTAAATATATAACAAAATTTTTATATATATATATATATAATATAATAGAAAACATTTCTCATTCTGCAACTTTGTCTCACAAAGTGGACTCTAAGATCTCCAATATTCAGAGAATTCTCTGTTGTTTTTGTGTAGGATGCGATATGCTCACTTCATCTGATCTCGTTTTAATAGGACTATGGCCAATTTTGTTTGGATGGATATGTCACTTGCGGGTAAAAGTGAATACCTCAAATTTGAGAGATCATACTGCGACTAATTTTAACTCACTTCGATAAAATCTCAAGCGGCAAAGGTGTGCCCAGGTTTGATAGACATTTGAGTGACAAACCTTAAATCCGTGAACTGTTTGAGGAATCCTAGAAGACGAGTAACTCATAATCTGTTTTATCCAAGATCAACCGGATTAGAATCCAACTGATGGAGTGGATGAAGAAACATAACGAGTCCAGCAAAGTAATCATTCTGGAAAATCAGACCAGCTGGAGCAAGCTCTATCCAATAGCCTTTCAGACCTGCAGTTGATATACTCGCTGACTAAGACGTTGCAGAAAGTGTATGAAGAGGAGAAGCAGTTTTGGAAGCAGATAAGCAAAATTTAGTGGTTAAACGGTGTTGATCATAATTCGAGCTTCTTCCATGCTGTAACAAGAAGTCATAGAGCCTGAAATAAATTCTCAGTCATTGAAGATGAAAATGACAATGCTGTTTTTGAAGAACATATTATAGCTTTATTTATCAGCTTCTATGAGCAGTTGTTTACCTCTGACCAGAATGAAGATTTGAGTGTGTAAATGATGCACTGGAGAAAAAGGTTACTCGAAAAGTGAACCAAGACCTCATTGCATTTCCCAGAAACGTGGAACTCAAACTTGCGATGTTATCCATTCATCCGGATAAAGCACCAGAGTAAACGTTTTTTCTGGGCTTCTACCATTTCTTTTGGGACACTATTGATGAAGATGTATTCAAGGACGTTCGTACCCCTTTGACTTTAGCTCCATGAACCCAAGATTTAATGAGACTCATGTTTGGTTGATACATAAAAGGTCGGGAGCTAAAACATTTTAGGGATTATTGACGAATTGCCTTGTGTAGCATGACTACAAAATATTGTAAAAATTATGACAGACGTCTACAGCCGCTGCTATAGTCCCTAATCTTCTCCCACCAATCAGCTTTCGTCCCGGGGACATTAATCTCAGAAATAGTCTTGATAACTCATGAAATCCTCCATTGTATGTTATATGGCCAATCATAGGATTGAGTGGCCTTTTTGTAAGTTGTGTTGAGGAAACTGGGTTTCCACTAGATTTTGGTTTCATGAATACTGGAATTGTCTCGTTTGTCTCATATTCCTTCCTCATTGATGGTGGGTCGCAGAGTAAAGTCCTTTTGTTATGTGGGATCCGACAAGGAGACCCCTTGTCTATGTACCTCTTGATTCTATGCTCAGAGATACTCGCGGGCTTATGCAATAAATTCCAACAAGAAAGCTCCCTTCCAAGGGTAAAGGCTGGACGCTACTGCTCTCCAGTTAATCACCTTTTGTTTGCCAATGAAACAATATTTTTTTAATAAATTGGACCCATATTGTGTTCAAGCTCTAACCTCCATTTTCTTCCCTTACGAGAAGGTCCCGGGACAATGCATAAATATGAAAAAATCAGCCATAACTTTCTCCTCTAAAATGTCCCGAGAAACTAAAACTCGAGTTAAGAAGGAGGTCAACATCTCTTGTGAGGACGAAACCGAAAAATATCTTGGCATATCTGAAAATTTCAGACGACATAAACTGGACATCTTTGCTAGTATTGTGGAATGGGTGAGGCAACGGTCTAACACCGGGACGACTTACTTTATATTCAACATAGGTAAGATGGTATTCTTCAATTAAAGAAGTATTAGCAAAAATGTTGAATTAGCGACAATGATGAATTATGATATGACATGCTTCAAATTACCCAAGTCCCATTGTAAACAAATTCAGTCAGTCCTCACTCGTTTATGGTGGGACGTCAAACCGGACCTGGAGAAATTTTGTTGGGTATCTTGGGACAAGTTAACCCTTCCAAAGTATCTAGGGGATTTGGGTTCATAGATATTTGATGTATCATGATTTTGCATAGTTTTAACTTTGTCATTTCCTTTGTTTTAGCTTCATATTGCATATATTTAGGTGCATTTAGAGTCTTTGCATTTGCATTAAAAAACCTTTGAAGCAGGTACTTAGGTGAAATGGAGCATTTAGAGAGATGATGTGAGAAAAATGAAGATTTTGGAGTCAAAGGAGCTTGTAGAGGCCTAGCGGCCAAGAAACCACTGCTAGATTCAACCATTCCTAGCAGCCTCCCCTAGCGGCATCAACACTGTCCGCTAGAGAAAACTCCAATTACTTCCAAATAAATAGAGGGGCACAACAGCCTAATCTATCGGCCAAGAAGCCACCGCTAGATTCAACCATTCCTAGCGGCCTCCCCTAGCAGCCTCAACATAGGTAGTTACGACAACTTAACCTCTTTCGAGTTTTTAGCCTCTTAATATAAATATAACTTGTTTTTGTTAAGAGATGAGATCCTTTTATCTCTTGTAAAACCTTAAAACCTTTTGGATCTTGGAATTTTATGAAATTAGTATTTCCTTTCTTTGGTTATCTCATCTTTAATCTTGATTATGCTTAATTGTATCATGGATTTAAGTGTAACTAAGATGATTTGTGAGTAGACTCCTTTTAGATTCATGGCTAAGGGTGATTAGAGTGATTGAGTGATGATCTAGGGTGTTTAGTGTTAGATCTACTTATTTCCTTGCTTATTTAGTGAGTTTAATGCTAGATTAGTTTTGATCTATGTAATCTTGATCATTAGACATTTCATATCTGAAAGGTGTTTGATGAAATGCATGAGCTAACTCAACTTTGTGCTTGTCTTCCTAACCAATGAGAATTGATGTTAGGTTGCTTATATAGCTATTATAGTTGCTCTTAATGGTTGCTTGATTGAATTAAACCAATGAGAGTTGACGTTTAATGATTGATTGCAAATGAACAATTGTCTTGGAAAAGAACTTGTTTAAATTAGTGATCTAGGCTTAATAAAACCTTTTGACTGAAAGCTTGTCACTCTAGATCGGATCTTGGTCACTTGAAATCACTTATACCCATGAGTCATATTTTCTCTTGTTGATTGAAAGTTTCGGTTGTTGTTTTTGTTTGCTATTGTTACTTGAAAGTCAACTTCAATACCTTGATTGCACTTATATTAAGTTCATGATTTGTATTCTCATTGCATCATGATCACTTAGGATTGGCTTGGCACTCATCTTTACTACTTTGACCATAGGATTGAAAAGTTCTTATCAATATTGAGGCATTTAATGACTCCTTACTAGCTAAACTATAATGGAAACTCCTACAAATACCCCACCTCTTTATTGGGAAGAACCATGCTGGATAAGTATTGTAAGCACACATTCTTACTCAACTGTTCTGTCCTAGGAAATGCATTTCATGGGTATACAAACATTTTGGCTGGACAGGAGGTCCTACGGAAAGTTCTAGGATATGTGGTGGAGAGAGGTAACCAAATCAGTGTATGGATCGGTGCATGGCTGTCTACGACCTAACCACTTAGGCATATGTGACCTTGCTCTTCCACATGGAAGAACCTCCTTGTTAATGAACCGATCAACCCAACAACTAGAGAATGGATGGCAGATATGATCATACATAATTTACCTCAGTATAAGGTTCAGATTTTAAAGATAGCTTTGAGCACCAAAGACATAGATGATGAGTTAGTTTGGCTCCAGGAAAAATCAAGGATTTACTCCACCAAAATTGGTTATGCCCTTGCCAAGTTGAGTTTTATAGACCAAATATTGGATAAAATCAACTGAAAATAATGTATTTGGCAAGTTAAATTCCCTCTCAAATTGCAACATTTTATGTGGAAAGCAAAAAGCAAGATATTTTCAGTTGGTGAGACCGTTCGCTTAACAACACACCATCAACTGCCTCTCGGATGTGGCATGAAATAATTTCTTTTTCATATGAGGAATGAGCTGGAGCTATCAAGATAATGCATGCATAATTATTAAGCAGTGATCATCTCAACACCCCTTTGTAGCTTCTTTTTGGTTGCAGAAGTATGGACCTTGAAAGCTGCTATTTTTGATGCGCTAATCTCAAGTTTTAAGAATATAGTTTACATGTTAGACTCCAAATATTTGATTACTATTTTCTTAGGTTACTCTTTTGAAAATTCAATCAAAGGCATTATCCCACAAATTGGTAATAGTGATGTTGATGATTTAGCCAAAACAACTTTGTCTTGAATCTTCTTCATTTCTGGTTGAGGATGAGTAACTTTATATGTATTTGAATTTGAAGTAAAGAAGAGTTCCATAAAACTAAAATGTATAATATATGGAAAAGATTCAAAATTATCCGATTTATTTAATTTGAAAATATAAATCTGATGTCAATAAGATCAACTTGGTTTAGATTATGAAATTATACTTTAGTTTGTTGTATAGTACATCTACAAGTAAGCGTACGTAACAAATTCTATTTGTTTTTTGAACTTTCATCTACAGTTCTTTTAACGAAATATCTGCATTTTCTTTTCGAGCAACGCTAGGGTAAATATTTTATACATCTAATCCAATCGCGAAATACATTAACAACTAATAAATTGTTTCTTAAACAAGTTTTAATAAGTATACAGTGTTCTTATTCTTTTATATGCGAATTCTCTATGAATATCATCCCCACGAATTACTTACGAACGCCCTGACACATCATATTATCATTACCTAATCTTGATTTTGGCATAAAGATATTGCTTATTTAACTTATTTGTTGAAATGACTCATATATTGTAGACTAATGGACTTGTCCCACACTGTGAGAAATAATATTTACATAAAGTCGTGACGAATGCATAAAATTTTATTTTAGTTTTATCATGGCTCCTTTTACCCACATGTATATATACACATTCAATAGATCGTAGATAGCTTACCAAAGAAAGAATCAAATCTTCAATAATCCTTGATAAAATTAGGGTTCTCAAGAAAAAAATGGGAAGATCACCACGTTGCGATCAAGACAAAGGCGTGAAGAAAGGACCGTGGATGCCTGAAGAAGATGATAAGCTCAGGGCTTATATAAATAAGAAGGGTTATGGGAATTGGCGGTCGCTTCCAAAGCTTGTTGGACTTAACCGCTGCGGTAAGAGCTGTCGTCTCCGGTGGATGAATTATCTCCGGCCTGATATACGGCGAGGCGAGTTCTCCGACGAAGAAGAGAGCACTATCATTAGACTCCATGCCCTTCTTGGCAACAAGTAAGACATGTTTTGTGAATTAGTTTTTTTTTTTCTTTTATGGAACTCTTTACTCTTTATCATCGATTAATGATTTATGTCTCAATGTTTATATGTTTCCATTTGCATGTTTTCATAATTTTGAAATAGAAAACATTTTTATTTTTTCATAAAATATTTATGTGAAATGCATGTTAGTCGTTTTAACGTTAATCGTTTGCATGCGCTTAACAACTACTCCCTCCGTTTCATTTACCTGTCGTTTTAGGTTTATGCACATATATTAAGAAAACATATAATTTTGTATATTTTAAAATAAAAATACAATTACCTATACACCTAACCATATTTCAACCAGTAGAAAAAAAAATGAAGAATCTTATTAATAAATTTTGCATTGAAACTCTAAAACGACACTTATTTTGAAACGAAATTTTTTTCATACAACGACAATTAAATCGAAACAGAAGGAGTATTAATTAAAATGCGTAGGAGGTGAGCCCTTTTGTATTTCTTTTGCTATTATAGGATTTATTACAAGTCGAGTCTTCAATTTACGATCTCTTACCATAGAAAATGTTAATCTTTTGCTTTTTGTTGTAACGATTGAATTGACATTTATTCTACAGATGGTCGAAGATTGCGAGTCATCTACCAGGAAGAACCGATAACGAAATAAAAAACTATTGGAACACTCATATGAGGAAGAAGATGTTGCAAATGGGGATTGATCCAACCACGCACGCGCCAATAACCAACGATCTTAGCCCTATACTCGATTTTAGTAACAGTAACCTCTTCAACAACAAAACTGCTTTGGAAGATCTTCTCAAACTCCAATTAATCCATAACATGCTTCAGATGATAACCCCCAAAGCTGTACCAAACATCAATAGCTTCAGTACCAACTCATTTATTCTTAAACCGGAGCATGTAGTCGATGATTTCAATACAAATTCAGTGAATCCTAAACCGGAGCCGGAGGCTGGACAACCGAATGCTATTGGTCCACATGTTTTCATAAACCAAAGTGAATATGAAGATTTCATGCCATCTTTTGGAGATAACCAGCTTCCTGGTTTGGTTACGGTTTCTCAGGAGAATCTGAAATCAGCTCCGGGTAACAATACCACTGAGGTAAATTATAAAACCGGACCGGATAAGATGCCGGGTTATTATGGTGATCAATCACGTGAAATCCCATCTATTGGTTCGATATCGGTTTCTCCTGAAACATCCGGTTTGAACTATCCCGGTACGACTCATCACTCATCAGCTTCAAATGTCTTAGAGGACTGGGAGAAGTTCTTTGATGATGAAACAAGTGACTCTTGCTGGAAAAGTTTCTTAGAGTAAGATTTTTTTCTCCACATTTATTTCTAGTACATGCTATTTAGTATTTATATATGGTAACACAGTATACTTTCTCAAGTTAAAATATATTTATTAACAGAGTATTGATATCAAATATGCAGCTTAACGTCGCCCACATCGTCACCCTGCCCGTGGTAGAAGTGGATATTGTTACTGTCGTATACTCACTCATAGTTTAAAGAAAATTCATACACAAAAACGTCCATTTAATGTTAATAAATTTTTGTAACAAAAATATTGATTTATGTGTGTTTTTTTTTCTTAAAATGATTTATATGTTTGTATTCATTTTCTTATGAAGGAATGTTTGAATTGTATTCTTCTCTTTGGTTTGTTTGTTGTGTAGAGAAAACACATTGTAATAATATTTCTATATATAATCGAATTTCGCAGTATTATAAATTGATTGAGGAAACATTACAAAATAAAGAATTTTTTTTAATAGCTAATATTTAATCACATTTTATATGCCATTAAAAATAACCAAAAATAACGATTTGGAAATTTACATAAAATCATAACTTGGTCTACAAGGTATCTACAAATATGTATAAAAATACAAAATCTAAACCTACCTAGTTAGCAGTATAATATAGAAATACTTACCTTCTAATCAAAATAAAAATATGTCAAGTAAATTTCCAAATATCTCCTAACAAAAAGTCTTTAATATCTAAAAGTGTTTGTTGGGCAATTTTCTCAAATAACTATTTTTTAAGTTTTTGTCACAAAATATCACTCAAAAAATGATTAAAATAGTTTTTTTCTATTTTCAAAATTTTAATTTTAATTTTTAATTTTTTAAAATTTAAAACTCTAATCCCTAAATCTAACCATTTAACTCTAAACTCAAAGTCTAGATTACTTAACTTTAGGAATATAGATGTTAGAACAAATAAAATGGTATTTTGGATATCCATGAATAAACCTATGTATTATTGGGTTCTTTTATGATTTAGATTCCAATCTTAAAGTTTCAGAGTTTTCGCATGTTAAATATAATTTGAATTGGGTTATTTTGTGAATTGGGCTGGGCTAAGTTATTTTACCTTATTTTAACATCCCTAATAATTTGTAATAATTGACGAAGCCAATAGGAGGTGAAAGGATGACAAATACATTGAATGCAATCGTAAAGATGTCGAGTTAACCGCGGGGAAGTGCTATCAAACGGAAAACGCAAAACAAAATGATCAAATGGATTTTGGATGAGTATGAAATGTTTCTGAAAGTTCAAACGCAATTAGAAAAAAAAACTTTCAGCGAAAGACATATGGAGTCACTATATAGAAAAAAACCTATTTTAATTAGTATAGATAATTGTCAAACTTGAATTTTGGTTAGTGTCAAATAATTTGTTGTGCTCGTGTTTGCTTAAAGCTTGTTAGTTGTAGTGATGTTTAAGGTTTTTAAACAAAAATTAAAAAAATACAAATTTTAATGCAATTTATTTTAGTTATATAAAATATTATTAATTAAAGCTAATTAATTCAATACGAAGATGTAATCTATTATATAATGAGAGAGTTGTGCTCTCTCCTGAGGCTGCCACGTCAGCATATGGTGGGTCCCACATAATATTTTTTTGTAAAAATAATTATTTGCATGCTTTAAGAGTCGAACCATGCATCTCTTAGTGCTTATTTGATTGACATAACCAACTGAGCTACAAGAGATTTTGTAAAATGGACGGTCGAATTTTTATTTATTCTTTACGAGACCGGAAACACATGCATCCATTATAGTTGGGATTGCGGGTCAAGATCGCCAACCCGCAGATCGATTCTTTTTTTTTGTTCAAAATTCTGACTCGCCTAATCCACTAACAAAAAGTCTTAAATATGCACCCGCCGCACTAAACTTACGGATAAGCCGCAAGACACGCATATAATATTAAATTTAATAAAATAATTATTTTATTATATATTAAATATTTTATATAAAAATAATTAAAGTAATATTTAAAATTAAAATAATAATTTTATATGCTTTTACAATGTATTTCACTCTTTACAGTTTTTGCGGTTTGATGGGTATATGCGACTCAATTTTTTCCGACTCGCA